>JAHZNB010001343.1:0-27547 GCA_027744295.1 Callyntrura guangdongensis
TAGACGAATAAAAATTCATCCTCCAGAGAATATATGTATGTTGTAATCTGGATCTGACATAACGTCCAACTTATTCTTGTTGAGTCAAAAGTTACAGTAAAGCTGAAGAAAATTATTTTATTTGCCAGCAGAGAAAAATGAACGGGGCATTGTAATACTCGCGTATAACAAGCCTTCAAAATTGATTTATCAGAGTTTAATATCACATCTTTGCACTTTCCTATCATGTGGTGGAATCTTTAAAAAATCACTTAAGTTGATACTATATTGTACGAGAGCAGAGAGAAAATAAAATGCAGAGTTTGAACTTGTTGTTCAATAGTAATGAACTTATAATAGATTCAAGGTGACGATGACTCTCTCAGAAGATTTGATTTAAAAGCATACGTTAGAAAAACAGATAAAGTAATTTACATGAGCTTAAGTTTTGTTCCACCCAATCAAAAGTCTTTTCAGTCAATAGACATTCAGTTATTTATGTGTGCATACAACTTTTAAAAACTAAACGTGTAATAATCCACACAGAAATATTTCTCTTTTCTAACGCGGCAAAAATACAGTCTGGATTTCCCCAGCATTAAAACACTTGTGGTCGTCATTTTTATCGCATCAGAACATTTCTCCAGTTTAATAAATGACTTCCCATATAACTATGCGTCCGAGAATCTGTTTGTTGTCAGATATATTATATAAGAACCGTCTTCACACCGTACATCATAAGATTACTACATAAAACAAGTATAAAGAAAGGTGATTGTATGAGTGCACAGATTGTAGACGTAACTGAGAAATGAATTCTTTTTTCTTTGCCGTCAATTAAGTCGACATAATTTTGTACCTTCTTCATCCTCCAAATATGGACGTCAATAATAGCTGTCTTTAAGTATTATACGCAATAACGTTCCCTATATCTCATCTCATACCTGAATACCTGTGTATATAGATAGGTATTTAATTTGAAACAATGAAACTGTAGAGGTGTAACATGCATAAAATACTTATAGGTACATACATCAAGCGTACACACAGACAAGATAGTAGAGTGCATTTTATTAAAAGAATTTTTAGTCATTAGAAGGAGTAAATGGCTGGCAATAATGGCGATGCATCATGTCATCTTACCCTTTTATCAGCATCTTAATACATATTTTCAAGTCAATTAAAATTCTCTTCAAGTGATTTCATAACAAGCGGTCTTTAGTTATTATAATAAAGCTCGTGAATGCACCTCAAGTCTTAAGAGCAGAAGCTCCAAGTTTAGGAACGTTGGTATCTCTTAAAATTTGAAGTAATATCGAAAAGGTAAGATGCGTCATTCCTCCATTCCTCTCTCACTCTTTCGCCTCTATCTCATATTTATACTCGCGTACAGTAAGTTTCAAACGTACAATTTTTAAAAGTCTCGTATAATTGCTGTAAAGTATGAAACGTGATCAAGATAAAAGAATAAAAGTATTGCACTTCGTAAAATCAAACATATGCTTTCAATTAAAGCGTGATGAATGAACTTAAACTGTATATAGAGAACATTGTATATATTACGTAGGTACGCATTTATTATGTACCTAGCTAGGTACATTTTATATGTCGGGCATTTGCTTGTCAAGATCTTAATCTTGTTTCCCACTGACACCTTCCGTCTATTGCCATTAAATATGATTTTGAAATGAACTTTGTTTATTCCATCTCACACAACAATAATATACCAACCACCATTAAACATTTTCTGCATTGCGTTCATCCCTAGAAAAAAAGTCTCATAAAGAGGTGAAATGACCATGAACTATAGGATATGGGAATAAAAATGTTTTTAGTATTCCCTTTGCCTTCTGTTTGGTTGGTAGTATTTACATGCAGTCAACGTGAAAGGATCGAATATGCGTATCCGTTCCGTCATGCATGCATGAAACCGGAACCTGAGAGCATATACTGATAACATCTCTTGAAAAATTATGATGTTTTTGATTATTATGCATTTATACCAAAGTACAGCTCATTAGGAGATAAATTGAATGAAAAAGCTTGAAATTTGAATTACTGTGTGTAGCAGTAATAATGTTTCATCGGAAGAGCACCGATGAAAACTTACATTTTTGGCAAGATATATTTTTGCCTCTTCACAAAACAGAAAAAGAAATATTTCTCGTGTACTCCATTTATTTTATCTTTGTAGATATGCATCAACTTATCAGCAGTGGCTACCTTAAACTGCCCATTGGATCAGATTTACTAATTTGCTGATAAGTGCCAGACAAATAGATCTTGAGTAATGTCCATTTAGGTAGTTTTCCTGCTTTTCAAACTGAGGTTGCTCCAATTTTTGTGAAAACATCGTGTAAGTAAATACTTTTCATAAATAAAGTGATTAAAAGTACAAAAAATGCAAAAATAAAAACGTGGCAATATTCAAGTAGAGAAGAGAAGTTAAAAAAAATTAAAATGGATTTTTGGATTTTAAAATAATAAGGTCGGCTTATGTTTAAAACGCTGTTCTTCATTTTTTGCCATGTAACTTGTCTTTGTTTCAATAGTTGTTCGACATGTTTCTTTTACATTTCGATGATTTGTACCACGATCAAGTTTCAGAGCTGCAGTTCAGTTCAACTACTACTACTACTAGTTTTGATGTCTATCATGATGATGATCAAGCAGTTGTTGATCATCATCATCTAAAAGCTCGTGGATGTACTGCAGTTGCAACACGAGCCAAAAAAGAAGCCATACAATCTATCAGCTTGACAAGCAACATAAATGCGTAATTAGTAGAGAATCATCCTTTTTCACCAACACTTTTGCATTGCAATGTGTGGTTGTGGCTCACTTACAGCTTAGCATATCTGCTCATTTTTCTATACAGCCGTCAGTGTAGTTATGCAATATACAAGGATACATTTATAATTAATTCTTTTAAAAAAAACAGTTAAAAGGGTTCCTGTTTTCGAGTGATGTGTAAATGACAACCATCAACTGTTGTACATACAGTAAGATCAATAAGACTACGTGATTCTGAAACATTCGCGTTGTTTCTAAAATCTCATCTCATCCTCTACAAAAAGTTGCATCGTTGCTAGCTACCACACTCGGGGACCATGATCAGATCAATGTTCATCTTCATTCTAGCGAAACATTCTGCACCTAATTCTACCGTAAAGCAATAAACAATTCCCAATATATCGAATAGACGCAACATTCTTATGTTGAGCTGAATGTCATAAGGTTGATGATACAATTTCACCTTTATGGAACTTTGTGAATCTATGATGATTTCATTGTAATACATACATAACTATTCAAAGTAGGTTCTCAAAAATGTTTAAAATTTCAATATTCATTTGATTTGGTAATATTTCACGTTTAAAAAATCAACAGAAAACAACGTAAAATTCACATGGACTCTACGTACGCGCTCGTCCACGATTTTCTCTCTCCGATTGAAAAAAACGCGTATAAGTATACTATCTATATGGAATAAATAACATATCAGCGTGAGGAGGAACAAACGAGAGCAGAGTTGAGTTTCGCCTTGAGCTGTAAAAAAATACTTCACTATGTAATGGTTTTATTGTAAGAGTAATAACAACAGTAATAATAATAATAGGTGTGCAATGATAAAGAAGTATAAAAAATTTCTAGCAATAGCGTAGAGAAAAGAGTAGATAAAAAGAAGTCTTATTTTTGAGCGACAAAATATACACAGTTACCGTGTGTAAGATATGCCATTATTGTTCGCCAATGGAGTATATACGGGGCTAGAGGAATTGTTGATCTCAGTTTTCTTGGGAATGATACCCCGCTGCATTCTACACAGTACATTAATATTACAGCAGCTCACGACGGTAAACCATGATATGAATAATGCTGCTCAACTTTGGTATAAAAATGACACCAACAACATCCAAGCTGAATCCTCTTCTCTTCACTCAAATAAACTTTAGATGTCGGTAAAGTAGTGTGTGCCTACGAACGGCGCTCAGTACTGTTGTTGAGTTGAAAGTAACTCCCTCGTTAAGAGTCATTTGCCATCATCATCATCATCATCATCACTGAGTCAAGTAACAACTTTGACTTTTCGTTGCACCAACATATAAATATACAAGTACACATGGATTAAATATAAAAAATCACTTTTAATCTGACCATGTAATAATATAACAACGATACGTTCAAGCGCATAATATTATTCCACACGGGACAGCAGCAGCAAGCACACAAGTCTACTAGATATACACTAAGCTGTTAGAATTCCTGTGAATAAGAAGAGACAGACGGAGAGAAACTTTTTTTATTCATATTAATAGTGCTTTTCTACAGAGCATTTTTTGTATACCCGCATGAAACACCGTTTTAAAAATTTCAAAAGATGGGATATAAGCAATTCAGCGACACACACTGGGGATTTTTGTTGGTTGGCAGAGAGAATGAAATGCTCACCTCTTCTGTGTACAACAGAATAGGTAAAATTTTCATTGTGCGATGTTCATTGTGGAGCAGCATAGACGAAAGCCATCCCTTTATGCTTGTTATCTTAGGAAACTCTTTTTTTTGGATTTTATCATGGGATACTCTATAATATACTAGTGCATTCATTACTATAATAGTTGATGTTCTTCGGTTTTCGCTGGTAAATACATTGAATATAAAAGCATTCTCTGCTTTTCCAAAAAAGCATATAATATTATTCTGTTCATCTACCTAATATATACCTACGTATTAAATTGCTGGGATCTGTATACGCATGCACTGGGAACGACTTCACCGATACAACTATTCACACTACTAACACTGCCAGAATATCCACTACTACTACCATGCTTCTGCTTGGTATATTAAGCTAAACCTGTAAGTCTTGTATATTTGTTGGAAAATAATAGAGGTACATAGCAACGTAGCCAAGCAAACTTCCACGTACAAAATATTATGCTTCTACACACCGAGGCACGTAGTACGTAAATATGTACTAGCTCTTTTAGGGGACGAGGTTTCTTCTGAAATGCAGAACTGTATATGACTTTGTGTACGCTCCACATCAAAAGTCTTTTGATCTCATCTACTCCTATAAACATATACATAAATGTACTTATACCATTTGAATTTGATATTTAGAGAGAGAGAGAAAATTCTATTATAATAGTGGATACATATAGACAGTATAGAGTATAGTGTGCAATGTGATTTCGATGACGATATTTTTCTTTTTCCATTTGATTCGCCTTTAATATTATCTCTCTCACATTTTCTATTATAATTCCCTTTTTCTAGTGTTCGCTTGAGATCTGAGTAGAGAAGCACACAGGAGAGAAGTATTTTTTTTGTGGAGAGTGAAGTTAACTCGAACAGCATCACCACCACCACCGTACGACGACGACGGTTCTATGTTGCTTTGTGTGTTGTGTGTATACCTACGACATTTATATATATACTTGCATTTACAACAGCAGCAGCAGTAACATCACATTCTTGATCTTGTACCATTGTGCTATTATGATTATTTATTTGGATTTTTTTTAGATAGGATAGTAGTCTCGCTCGAATGTAATAGGGATAATACAACCTACCCAGAGTTTATTTTCATCGTACAAAAATTATTTTGTTCCTACCCCTGCGTAAGACGTTGGATGTAAGCAAATTACCTTGCGTTGTTGTTGATGCTCTTTTCGTCATCTCACGATTCATCCAAGAGAATCTTTCTTTGGGAGATGATACTAGCTGTGTGGATGATGGATTAAATTGAGTGAAAAATATTATACTTTACAAAGTATTTTTTTGAGAATGTCGTCATCATCAAATTTGCCTATAGCTAGCAAGTGAAAATAGCACAACACAAACAACACTGCTTAATTTTTCTGATGCTGAAAGGAGATTTTGTTAAAAACAAGAGAGAAAAGGATTAAGTGCAAAGTGTGTGATCTGTGAAGGTACATGGTATTTACGTGCATAATGTGAAGCATCATCATCGCCATCATCAATCAATACGCACAGAGATAACTGAAAAGTAGGAGGAAACTGCGACTGTGCTGGTTCGGCGACAACGATACCGTCAGCGTTAATTAGGAAGGGAAGAGGTCATTACTGAATATTTTTCAGAGTGATTGAAAATATGTACGTCATTACGGGTGAAAGAGAGGAAGTTGGGAAGCAATTACAGCGATAAAATGTGTTTAAGGTGGTAACTGGTGTTCAGTTCAAAACTTTTGCTTAACTTAAAGCTGTTTTAGTATTCTACTCATTGCGAGGGAAAAATACTTCCTATCATCATTTGCACCCATTTTAACGGGGGATCCACCACTGAATCTCTATTTTAAATGGTGTTGGTAATAACGGAATGTTCAATCAAGTGTAAAATGTTCACGTACTTGTGGTATCAAAGTACACTAACCGTTTGAATACATCGTTATTTTTTCAGTAAGTGAAAAATGGTTTGTTCGTGTGCAAGTGGGTGATAGTTTTTGTTTTCAATATGCATGTACTGTTTTAGCGTGCATCGATCAATCTGACAATTTTGCCAATTTGTATACACACACCTATCTGTGTGCGGTGCTGAAATTTTTTTTTGTGTGTGCGTGTGTGATTCAATGTGTTCCGTGATGGTCATTTCATGACCTCATGGCTGCAGCAGCTGCGTACGGTCTGACAGGTGCAAAATTTTAGCATGTTAATTCAAAATAATCCTAATCGTACGCATGTTTAATGAATGTCACTTCACTTGTTTCTGGAAGCGGAATTATAAGTTGCATTTCACGGAACAAATTGTAATATTGTATCTCTCGCAATATTTTACAGGTTTGGAATCATCTAACGTCGTTTTTAAACGACCAAGAAGCACCGAGTAAGTTTATTTTTTGTCTATATTTGATTAATAGAGCTCATAAAATTAACGTTATCTTTATCTCTACTCGCACGTATTTGTAGTTAAGTTCACTCATCCTATTAATGATCAAATCTGCATGTGCAGCACTGTTTCAAAAAGGTTTAAAGCATCATAAACAAAGTTCATTAATTTTTATCCAACCTAATCCTAAGTCACGTCAGACATAAATGCAAAGTTCATGCTCATGCAATTACATAGATGACCCAAATTTAAAAAATCACTCTAATCTGTGACAACTGGTCACTGTTATCTCTTGGTGATTTTTACGCTGAAAGCATTCGACTCAGGAAGCGCACGTGCATCAATATATCATCCACTTCAACAGCATCCTACAGTATATACAAAATATAACACTAACATATATTATGCATTTATTTATTCCTGTTAATATTAAAGTTTTATCTTCATTGTATGTAGGTTCACTAGCCACTAGCCACTAGTGGTGAAGTAAGTTTTTACGCAGTTTTGATGGTGATGTAAAAGGTGCATATAGAACAGAAGTTTCCAAGTACTATTATTTTTATAAATTTTGAGAACGGTTCTAGTGAGATTGTGGGGTATGTCGAAGAAATTCTCACCTGATAATTTACATCATTAAAATTGTAAATACGATAAGAAAAATAATGAGGTAATTTTGAAGATAGAAATCGTAGAATAATATGATTACTGCATTTCCTTGTCCCATTCGTAAATAAATAGATAGGCAAGAAATTGTAGTTGATTTGCTAGATGTACAGCAGCAAACCACCGTGTGTCGAAGTCGAAAGATGCAGTACAACAAAGTACAATATTGAAGGTCTTACATTTTATTTTTTTAGACTGTTAAAGCCTGTATGAATATTTGCTACTTATACCATTAAATTGCAAAATTGTTGTTGAGATTTTTATGAATATTAAATTTATTGAAATGTCCATACTCCGCACTTGCAATGAAAGTAGCAAAGTAGTAAACTACTTTAATATTCAAAACATAAAGGAGTAGGAGACTGTTGACAGGAACTAGTGTAAATCATGAGAAAAGATGCTAATGAACTAATTTTTTGAAGAGAAGGAGAACCAAACTAAGGGAAATGATTATATACTGATGAGAATTGTTTTGAAATCCGAAACAAATTTGACTTCCCTTCGTAAATTTTGCGTAAAGTGCTGTTCTGCTGCATTATTTCTCTGCAATCTAAATTTAATAACGTATTTATCTTGAAATGATTAGAGAAGAATCAGAATAAGACGCAGCATTAAAAAAGGCCGGCTTCTTAGGATATGTTAATATAAACACCTGAGACCTCAATGATACACAATTAGTTAAAATGTAATTGAAGTATGGGGAATGGAGTGTGGGAAATTGAAATACTTAAGTACGTATGTATTGTTTTACTGACATGACACGCAAAGATGGGAAAACTTTCTCATAGTCGTTCAACTAGTCGACTAACAAACACTTGTGATACCATTAAAAGGGATTACATATTTTTGTATATTTTATGAAAAGTAAATATATTCCACCTAGTATTGAGTCAAGCTGGTATTGAGAGTTGAGACATACGCATACTAAACATATTTTTTATAATATCTATAACGCGTCGTAGTAATTTAAAACAGCAATGACAGCAACAATGGGTAATAAGTGTAACGAAATTTTTGTACATATTGTTGCAGCTTGGAGTTTGAAGATCCTCTGATAACAGGATCAAAATACGCCAGAATGGACGAAGAAAATATTCAAGACAAGGAGAGGTTTGCAAGGTAAATGTAATTTTGTCTGCATAAACTTAAAGCCTGTAAATAGCTTGGGCCGTATTTGAACTGCAGAAAGTATTTTGTCGAAATTGTTTTTGTCTCTCATGCAGGGAGAATCACTGTGAGATAGAGCGACGTCGGAGAAATAAGATGACTGCTTACATCACAGAACTCTCCGACATGGTTCCCACCTGTTCAGCACTGGCAAGAAAGCCAGATAAACTGACCATCCTTAGAATGGCAGTAGCTCATATGAAAGCCCTGAGAGGTAAGAGAAAAAATGAAAAATTGCTAAACTATAAATATGAACAGTCTGAATGCATGTTGGTAGTTGGTTGGTAGTGTAGTAAAAGTAGGTACTCTAGTAAAAGGCATCCTATTTCGCCTTGAGCTTAAAAATTCATCGTACAGCAACAATGGCAAACTAAGCAAATGTTACCATTTTCTTGGCAATAGTAATTTACAAAAAAGTGGTACATGATGATCACATAGTCACAGTCTCATAGGTTGATCATGAATCGTGACATATCCCGCGGTTCCTAGTAGATGAAAAGTCTCCTTTCGAGACATACTTTGATGAATGCTGTTGATTGATAATCATGAACACATTCACTTATTAAAAAATCTTGTCAAAAAATTCTCTCGATGAATACTTGAAAACAGCATAAAAATAAAAAGTCCGTCACCATTTTATCAACCTTAAAAGTAGGATGCTTTCTACATGAATTTATTTACATACATATTATTAAATGTATGTAGGTAAATACCTATTTATAGTGTTATAGTTAAACTGCGTGCGATCACTGCTTTTTTGGGGAAATGTATGTGTTGTTATGATGGGACAGGTGCCGGCAATACAACCGCAGACGGGACGTACAAGCCATCCTTTTTAACGGATCAAGAGCTCAAACACTTAATTTTGGAAGCTGCCGATGGATTTCTGTTTGTGGTTGCATGTGACACTGGTCGCATTATTTATGTATCAGACTCTGTGACACCGGTTCTTAATCAAGCGCATACGGAGTGGTACGGTTCCTGTATATTTGATCAGTTACACCAGGATGACGTGGAAAAGGTCCGGGAGCAGCTGTCAACGCAAGAGCCACAGAATACAGGCAGAATATTAGACTTGAAAACAGGGACAGTGAAGAAGGAGGGTCATCAATGTAAATAATTTAAATTAATTATTAATTCTGCTTTACAGCTACTCACGTTATTCTTTTTACGTTCAAGTTAAGAAAATCTATTCTAAAATATTTTCACTCTTATAATCGCTTGCTTTATTTCACTAATTTCGTGAGCATAATGAAAAATACGACTGTTTTTTTGGTTTTGTTTTGTCAATTTAGCATCAATGCGTTTATGCATGGGTTCAAGGAGAGGCTTTATTTGCCGGTAAGTAATGGTACACCATTTGACAGAATGAATGAGAGTGCCATTTAAACTAAAATAGTAATTTTCGTTATCGCTTGCATGCATGCCGTGTGTGCTGTTAAGCGTCGTGCCGTTTTCCCTTCCTGATAGTTCTCATCTCATGAACTGGTTACCGGCTTTTTTGTCACTTTCACCGATATAACCGAATTTTGTTTCATGATTGTGCCTTACGTGCACTTAAGTAGCTTGTAATTACATTGTCCATGTGCGCATTATGCATTGTTTTTGTTTTGGTGGTGTGTGCGTTCTGCTTTTTTGGGCTTTTAATCTGGTTTGTGCGTGCATTTAACTTTGGGGACCGTTACAATACTCAGGAATCTGTGGTGTGTGTGCCTTTGCCTGATGCAGAAACTTTTTAGGCACACGACATGTCTTAACTCCCATTTTAACAAAAATCAGCAAAAAAAATTGTAAGAGCGTGTCTGCATGTACTGTTTGTTTTTTGTTTTTTTATCGTTTATGTTGTATAACTTTTTGACATGTGAGTTCTCTGTTGTACGGAGATTCTTCAATTGCATGATTTTCACGAAACGTCACATCACACCTTTTACTTACCTTTTCAAAAGGACACGGCCCAAAAACACTTGCACTGACTGACACACACACAACGCAACTGTGCAGCACTCATAAAAAGTACGCACATTATCATCATGCTATATAGTTGGTATTGTTTAAATGTTAGCAAACAAACAGACACACACGTAGTCTCATCATCGTGAATCATGATACACTTATTTGTGTGATCCTTACCCACTACCCGTCTGTCAAACGGCAACATGCGCATCTCTCTCCTTGGATTCATTCAAAATATTCTAGTCTGCCCGCGACCAGTACGGAAAGAAGTTGGTGCGTGATATGATTCTTCGTGCTAACTGGGTATTCGTTTCAAACGAGAATTTGTAACGGATTTCGGAAAGGCAAATAGTCACCTTTTTATTGCCGGGGAGTAGTTAGCAAAGTAAAAAGTAGTGGCAGCAGCAGCAGCAATGGGTCCTAATCCTAAATACCTTAAAATTTGTTTGCGTGAGGGATAGAAGAGATGATCAAGGTGTAGGTCTGCTAACTCCTCTTCAATAAATAATATATTACATGAGTATTCCGTGTTGGATTTAAGTGGTGGTGGTGGTGGTAATCTGAATGAGTGTCTAAATATTATGAGTCTGCTGTACACAAAATGAAAAAGAACTCGCTCAGACAGGGACGAGGTGATTTCATGACGAAAAAAATGATGATGATACGTACATCTAATTCATGGATTTTTGAAATCAGTTTTTGGGGAAGAATGAATGAATATTATGAAATGAGAGGTGCTTGGCTGTTGGAATGAAAAGTTTGCTGGGGCTTAACATGACATTAATAAATAGGATGAGTTCATTTGTCATCTTATTCATCTCGTGCAGTAAAGCTTTCATGATCCATGCTATATGTCATGTCAGCCACAGAGAACGAGCTACCGAATTGAATGAATACGCAACCTATCCTTACGATTTAACAAACCATTTCATTATATTTATTATAAACATGTAAAGCAACACCATTCTATTAGAGTACAATGCGTAAAGCCCGTCATCATCTTTAACCTCTCTCTCTCTCTCTCCTTGCACATTGTTTACAAGCACGTAATGTACATTAAACATCATCGATGTGTGTGTTTGCATTTGTGTGTGGCTGCTTTTTTTTTACAAGTACAAATATCTGCAAATTAGACTTTCGTGTCAACTTTACGTTTAAGTACATATATGCACTGCAATTACAACCTTTGTCACCGAATTATTTTTTTAACAGCTACACACATAATATACTATTATGGTGACATATTATTAGTCCGTCATTATTACTTATCGATCAATATTTTATGAGGAATTGAAAAGAAATAATGTACATATACATATTTTTATGGTACAAACGAACCGCCTACAGTTTGAATTTTTAACAATAAGCTTTCAGTATTTCCCTTTGCCAAAATGGTGCTCAAAATAAAATGCTTGCTGACAAAACGATGCATACCCCCGAAATATTTTTGCCTTGTTTTGAGTGTATTCATTATTTTGAGATTACAAAAAAAAACTTCTTTTTTTCGTTTTTGCTGCTGCCCATCATCATAACAGGAAGAGAGTTTACGAAAAAATAATTTTAGTGTGGTGCAGTACATTTTTCACCGCCGCCGTGTGTATGTCTAATGGGGAGAGGGAGCAATATAATAAACGCGTTATCCGCCCCACTGAAGGAAAATAGTAGCAAACAAAATGGTTGTGGAGACGAACTACGTGTGTAATTTCATAAAAATAAGAATTGTTACCAAATAAATGATATGTCCTCTAGCACAGCACAAAGAAGAAAAAATGAGAGAGACGCGCAATAGCTTGCTCGTTATTCTGTTTTTTGGAGAGATGGATGTATTTGATAAGTTGAAATTTTTTCTAGCTATTAACTACATTAAAATTGGACGAGCGAAGTATAAAATAGAAAAAAGGGTTGCTTCTGCTTGCTGTGGTGCTGCTGCTCTTTGTTGTTACGTACTTGTTATTTTTTTGGCAGAGTAGAAGACGAACACTCAAAAAAGTCTCATACGAAACCCAAGTTGACTTCATTTTGTAGTATTAGTAGTAGTTGTGTAGTGTGTACCTCTACTTGTAGGTATATATTGCTTTACGAACTGAATTTTGAGGTTGCGTGATCTCTGAATTCGTGTCAGATACTACCAAGTTTAGAAAAAAGCTTTTTGTACCATGTTGATTCGTCTGGCTTTTTACCTTTGTGTTGCTGCTTATAATGATGATAATAATAATATACATACATAATACAGTTTTGTAGCAGATGAAAGGCTGAAAGGCACACAGCTCAAAAGAATAATAGAATAGGCGAGTAATAATAATCACGTTGCTTTTTGTGTTAGTGATCATGATGATGATGATGACGATGGAGGGAATAAAGTTTTCTGGTAGCATGATATTATGTTTTTTGTGGATGATTGCAGTTCTCAAGTTGAAAGGGCAGGTGATGTCGGTAATGTATCGGTGTCGGGCTAAAAATCGAGAATGGGTCTGGCTTCGAACATCCGCTTTCGCCTTCCTCAACCCGTACACGGACGACGTGGAGTACATCGTCTGCACCAACACATCTGCCAAGTATGTGCATTTTGATGGTTTTTTATGTATGTATTTATAATAAATGTGTGTGTATGTTAATGTTTACGATGTGTGAATGCACAACAGTGAAAGAAAAAGCTTAAATTACAATGGGCTACGTACATGGACATATCTTAGTCACATCAAAACCTGTTAAGATCTCAAAGTAAAACAGACCACAAAAATTTTCGATTATAATGATTAAACTTTGAAAGAAAAAAATTAGGGTCCGTCTTGTCATGAACATTGGGTGCTTTCAGACCATGGTTGATCAAGCGAAAAATAAACTGGCACCCTAAGATATTATGGCTGCCGCGTATGTACACGTTTTGGGATTGTGTATTATTGTATTCAAAAGTAATATATATCTACCTATACGCATGACGTTCCGCGTATAGGTAATACTTTCGTAGTAAATCCAGGTTCAGTATATTTTTCTCTAGCCAGATAAATGGACAAGGGCTATTTTCTCTAATAAGTCTCTTAGTTTGGTTAGGTTAAATAAAACCTTATAAACAAAAAGACTGGCGGAAAATTCTCCAGAAAAACATGATTGCATGTCGTCGAATGAAAGGGAAAAATAGTATGTCTGACAGAGAAAGTAACACAAGTTCATTCTCATACTTTGTTATTTATTACACATAATTTCCGTTTGGTAATTATTATTTTCAACACAAAAAATTGCCATTTGCATTTAGAGTTTTTGGCATCTTTAAGCGAGAAACGTTTCCTGCCACGTTTATTCAACAAAGTGGAATCTTTAGGTTCTATGAAAATAGCGGGAAAATAGTAGTTCCATCCAGGCTTCAGCAGGGTTTTCCTTTATTGAATTTTTAATTTGATCCAACTCAAGCTAGGTATGTCATGAGTAGGTATGATTATAAAAGTAGTACACAAAAATGTACAACAAAAATGGATACTACATGCATAATGTAACATAACATTGTATCTATTGACGTGTGATGACTTTACTGGGGGAAAATTATGACACGAAACGGAGTTCTAGGCTGTTTTTCACACCCGACTAATTATTGACTGGTTTTATCTGGATAAATGACCGTTTTTGTTTTGTAAGCAATTTATAAATTTTATTATATAGTGTACATGCAGAAGGCAGAGACATAATTCGTTTCCCTAATAGAAGTTGATTGTTAGATTTATATAAACCGAACGAAATTGACTTTAAATGTAATTTATAAGAAGAAAGCTACAACTCTATTTGAGAAGTTAGGTAACAGACAACACAAATATTTAATAATTTACATAAGTAAAAACCACACACATGAACACGCTCGCATCTGGACTGTCTCTTATTATCTATTGTACTACTATACAACGTAAAATCTGCTTCGTGTAGAATGTGTCGTCACAGTATAAACGCTTTTGACATGTTACGACAAAAAGGCAGAACAAAGACGATGAAGAGATTAATAGTGTTTCCTTCATATGAATTTACCCCTTTTAAAATCACAGAGCACTTCAACATTCCCACGATGGTACAGCGGACAACAACAACCCGGGTGATCACGGCGTAGCTCAGACCTTTGGACAACCCGGTTTAGATTACTCCATGCAACGCTCTCCCAGAGACGCTATGTATTCTTCCCATATGGTGTCCTCTCACATTCAAAGTAATTCGTTTAATTTTTACTAAAGTCTAAAAACCAATTCGTTTTCGCTAATAATCGTCCGCTTTGGAAACAATATAAAACATTATTCTTGTCTACAACAACAGGTACACGAGCAGGTAGTGCAAGCAGCTACAGCAATTATGAAGGTCAGAGTAGCTCGCCAATTAGCTATAATTCTCCAGCTCAACCAGCATCCAATGCAACTGGCTCAACCGAGTCTCCTGGAAGCGTACTTAATCGCATTACAACCAAAGCAAACACAAGTCCAACTCCGGGACAGGTAGCCTGGAGCCAACAAGCATCTCAACAGCACATTAGACAAGTAATTACCAACCATTTTTCTTTTCTCTCGTTGTACTTCTTTTTACAACTTTTTGGGGCTAGGTTTATTATTACTTCTGAAGCATCCACCACCACAGTACAACTTGCTAGAAATTGCTGCCAAAAAGTGTGGTGTTATGTGGTCACAGAGACGTTTTCCCCTGATGCGCCGAAAAATGTAGGATAGGCCATCTCGGCCCATCATTTGGGAAAAATTTATACCTATGAAAATTTTAGCTAGCTGAACTGAAAAACTGTTATGAACACAGTGGTCCTCGTCATAAAGGAAAAAGCATGTTTGACTAGTTAAAAGTTACATTTGCTCTAGTCGTACCCGTAATCGTCGTTGTAGCGTACAGTACGTAAAAAAAGATAAAACGTATAGGTATTTGTGGTACGTTTTCTAGCCTCGTAAAAACTCGTGTCTTTAAACTTTTTTATGGCTCATTAAGCATGCAGCACTGTTTTACAACTCTGAGGCGTTTTGTGATTTATGATTACGACTACTACGACTCAACTATTTTTTCATGTTCACAGAGAGCAAACGGCGTACACTTTTTGTGGCAAACCCACATTTTGTATGTATTGCACATGACACGGTGGAATGTTGTGATAATAGAGATAGAAAAAAGGCTTTAATGGCTAAACATTTCTCAAAATATTACCTTTTAAATTTACATGTCAAAGTATTTGCCAAAGGATTAATTGCAATGTCTCTGTTTATATATGTAATTTGTACAGCTACCTTTTAATGTCTTTTGCCATCTACGTTTTAAAACAAGACTAGAGTTTTTCTAGCGTCTGTTCAGTTATACGATGTGGTTATGCATTTGGATATGAAAATGAAGCATTTACGGCCAAAGAAATAAAATGCTATATTATGTAGGTACACCATAAAATGGTAAATGCAAACGATAATAATAATTTTTATTCGTTTAGAGGAACGCTAAAAAGTAAAGTACTTGATATTATTTTTTCAAGTTAAATGTCCTCTTTAATGGAATAGCCATGCTCACTATAAAAAAAGCTGTATCGATAGGGTTATTATTTGGAATAAATCTTTATTAGGCGTTGCCGCAGATTTCATTATGAAAAATTATCTTTCCCTGTAGATTAGATAGTGTAATCAAAACGGATGTTAAATGTGTTTATTTTTTCAGTCTGGCACGGAAGGTTACCAGCAATACAATCAGATTAGTCCTTCGAGGTCACCAAGTGGTCCCACGTACACTCAGCTCAGTGGAGGTTCAGCTAGAGCCGGCAGCAACGTACCTCCACCAACTCAAGGCAATTCGTATCACCCCCCACCTACGTCAGCTCAAGGTAGAGACAACGTTGTAACAAAACTGTACAATAAGTTTTGTAAATAGCTACATAATAGTTGGGATTGCTAAATGTTTTATGACAAATATCCTGTTTGAATTTCAGCTATGTGGCAATGGCAAAATGCTGCTGCGGGTGCTGATGGAACACCGACAACTGCTCCCAACGCCACTGTAAGCTCTGCAGCACATCCGACCGGACATCCACATCCACAGGGTCCGGGAGAGTTACAAGATATGCTGCAAATGCTGGATCACCATACGGCGACAGCACCGTTTGAAGATCTAAATATGTTCAGCACTAATTTTGAATAAAAGGGTGAATATTTAGGTTAAATAATTTGTATTATATCAAATTGCACACACATCGTCGTGTTGTTATGTAGTTATTATATATTATATATATTATGTATATATTATATATTCATATCAAAGAAGCAGACTTGTACATTTACATTTGCGTATTGCATAAAACTATATTATTTGATTAGCGTATTTGTGTAAAATACATAAATTAAAGTACATTACACATTTAGACTAAGCCTTTGTAATTTGTTTGATGAAACAGCAAATATGCCAATTGAAATCCTAGTACTTTGTATATAAAACTGTATGAAATCGTGGTGGTAGGTTATCTCAGATCATAAAGTGTAAAAACTGTAATGAATTTGGCTAAAATAATAGAAGACTCAAAGTACAGTTTGATCTGCTAATATTTTATAAAGATTAATGACTTCGTATGTATTAGCAAATTAACATTTTGAGATTCCTGTCATTTTATGAAACGAAACATGTTATTGTTAAACTTTCTATAGGATTTGTATTTAAGTCAATATAAAAAATCTGATAATGAAGCTAATTGCTTAAGGGAGCCATCTCTCTCACACACAAACACATTATCCGATGGTTCAGCTATTATTTAGTAAACACGACCGTTGGTTAGTAGAATTTTAAAAAGTTGAGGATGTAAGAAAATGCGTTTTAGGGTGGTGGCCAGAGCTGAGACAAGCGATCTCGCGGGTAAAAATAATCTTTTTTGCTTGTTTAGTGTTCTACGTTTTCGCAGAGAATTAAATTTGCACAACAAATTTGCGTACAACTAGTACAATATTAACGTAACTGTTAAATGCTGTGCTGCATATCATTATCTTCAATCCCGAATTTCTTCCAGTTGCATATCTTCTCTACAATGAAAACAATAACGTTGTATTTTTAACAGCAAATTAAATGTTAGAAATGGTAGCTATATCTGTGCAGTCTAGTAAACAAAACATATTATATGCTATAGTGGTAGGAAAAGGTTTTATATTTTTAGGAATCAAGCAGAATTTATAATTTTTCAGACTGCATTTAATGCTCCAGTTTGTAGTACATAGATCTGCTAAATATCTAGAATATCTAGTGTAGAATCAACATTGCTAAAATCGAACTAGTTATTTTATTATTTATCATTTTACATGTCATATTTTACGTGTTATCCTTTTAATGAGATGTCGTGTGTCCAGTTACATTTTGTAATTTGGAAAATGTTACTTTTTTATATAAAAAAATATCAACGATGTTCATTTTATTGTTATTAACGTATATTCTGTGGGTTAGCAGCTACAGATATTTGTTTTACACTGTGCTGTCCAAATGTAGAAATAGTAACAATTATACACCGCTTTCTGTCAGAAAAGCGTAACCATTTTACCAATATGAACGTATAATATGTATAATATTCATTATTTAAAAATTGTTCGTTTTTATTATTCAGATAATTTTAAGCTGAATTTTTACATTTTGTGATCTTTGTATAAACAGTTGCAATTAAATAGTGACTTTAAAGTATATGATTATATGATGATGCTGTAATATAATAATATATCAAGTAAGCGTAATAAATGCTTGCTAGAAAAATATCGTTTTTGTCATTTTGTTATTAGATTGTGGTTTGATTGTGCAACGGATTTATAACGGAAATAAAACATGTATTCTTATCTTTGTGCATTTCTTTACATTCTCATTTTAACACCCGTATCCTCGGTGCAACCTTTTAACATTTTCCATTAGTTAACTTTATTTTCAATTTAAATCTCGTTTACAGAGCACGCTGATTTCCTCTGTGTACAATGTAAAAAACAATGTTGTAGTATTGTTTTGTTTGTTATTTTATTGATTCTGTGTTTCGATCGCTAACTTTTAATTATTAACTAATTAATAGTTCCCAACGTGTGCAATATAGGTCCACTTACTTTGCTTCGTTTGCAGAAAACTGGACTGCGATAGTATGCTCAGCTATAGAGAACTTCCAAACTAAAATATGCACCCATCTTTCAATTTATGAAATTCCTATTTTCTCCATTATCGTTAATTCGCTCTATACTGTAGTATCTTTGAAACAAATTTCTGTCCTATATAATTTGTACCTTTTTTTACTCCACATAATCTAAAGCGTACATTATAATAATAAAATAATAATGAATGTTTCAAGTGCAATAAATTTCCCGACGTTGAGTGAACTAATACGCTGCTAGTATTGGTAAATTAGCAAAAGATAGATGTGATGATAATGATGATAATCACCGAGGGATTAATGCTAATAAGCATGTTTTGTAGTTTTGTCTGTGTGTGGCAGCCACTTACCTTTTGTTATATCGTATTATTTATCCGACGTTTAAGGATAAGGATTAATAAGTGTGTTCATTGTTTTGATTGCCCCTGTTTTTGTAGTCTGTTATAATCATAAATAATCTTCAAATTTTAACGAAAACCGAGCTCCATAGAGCAGAAAAGTAAGGATGCTGCCTACCATTGTCTGCAGTATATACTTAAATTTATGTTACCTACAAACTTGATAACAGATATGGTCTGATTTTTTATGGCTGGATTGCATGTGTTGATGTATATGAGGTGGCCAGTAAAAAACTATTGGCCAAAGTAACGTGAACTGCAACTTGGATCCTTCACCACCATGTGCAGTAAAACTGCACGTTCACGAGATCGAAATCCCCATCTTTAAAAACTACATATTTTCTGTTTTCCCTGTTTTCACCAATCGTATTATTAACTTATTAACCATTTATATTCTCTAAGGATGGTCATCATTTCATTTTGTACATGCCACTGATTCGCATAATATTCAGTTGCGCAAAGTAGTTCCCTTTCTTGTAACATCATCCTCCTGAACTTATTCACAATAAATGTGTTGAGACAGAAGCTGACATTTTGAGAGCTTTATGACGTTGCTCTGATATATTATTCCAGTGAAGACGTGCTATTAAATCTGCTTTAAATTTTGTAGCTCAAAAAGCTGCGAGCAGGTTGACTTATATCAGCACAGAACAAGTTTTACACAAGTATGCTGCTTTAAGAAATTGTGGTAGAATTGGCTTCAAGGAGGAACACACAAGACGAAGTGTGTTGTGTTACTTGTGTAACAGTCGTTCAAGGTAATAATGAATTTCTAAAGCAAAACAAAAAGGATACGTTGTTGCTACTCCCTTTTCACTTAAATTTCAATCGGCTTCTCAAGTTACTGGATGACCTGACTGGTGTTTGTAGATGCTTTTAATTCTATAGCTTTTATGTGATACATTCCAGATTGTCACAAGATGTCACCGAGAGTTGAGAATCAAACAGTTTTTGTTACAACTGGTAAAAACTGTAATATTTTGCATGTTCCCTCTATTTCATATGAAACATGAATTTAAAATGCTTGTCAAATTACAATATATTTTTCTAATTTATAACACAAATGTTTATTGTACAAACTAGCGTTTATTCTCACTTTAGAGCATACAAACTTTTCCAAACACTATATAGCTACGACAAACCGAGAAAATTTTAATAGTAGAATGAATGTAAAATGTGCAAATAAAAATTCCTTACTTTAATTATGCACTAATAAAACCGGTATTTCTACTTTTGAATCACCAGTAGACTTAATGTCAAGGGTTAGTACGTAAACCAATTTGACAATTGGAAAACGGGAACGATTTGATGGAAGTGTTATCAAATACTCAGGTCCGACAGTATAAACTATAAAAATAATATCGTTTCATATATATAACAATTATTGTTAACATGATGTTATGCTGTTGTATGGCATTGGCATTTGTATTATTTGCACCGAATGAAAACATACAAAACAAACAGGTCGTTAAATACTTTATTTAGCCCTGTAAACACAGTACAATATTAAGATATTGAAATAAGGTGCGGATGGGACATGTCAGATATAACACGTCCAGAATTTTCACGTATTCTCTGTCGTCATATTAGTTCTTAACAAGGGCTAACTCCCCTATACGATGTCAATATGATTTTATATGATTAAATGACATGAAAACTCCATTCTGTATTTACCCGACTTTATATTTTATTCGTTCCCCTTTTTCGTAACTGTCACTCATTGATCAAATTACCATTTACTCATTTCATTACAGCTCAATAATGGCTTGGTTCCGGTCTCGGGTAGTACTGACTGAGTGACTACTACTGGTTTGTCTCTTTCCGCTACTTTTCATTGTCAAATAACTTTTAACATCGCTTACTAAGATTCTCGCCAGCATATATATATATTCATACCAGTTTTGAGTTTTCCTTTTCAAATATTTCATGAAACGGTGAACATTTGTTACATAAAGAATTTTATGTTAAAAACTTATTTTTAACTTTATACTGTTGTGTACAAAAGATGCCAACTGCCAGGTTATTTATGATTTTTTGAACTATAAAAATGCTAGTCTTATGATAGTTTGTTTTAAGGTAACTAACTGTACCCGCCAAAATTTTAGATTTGTATGAAATGCATTATTCCTTAGTACTTTTAGAAAAATTTATGTTAACTTCTGTGACAAAAACTCCCTTAGAATGTCTGGTTTACAAGCTCAGGTTTGCATTCAACTTTGCTACATCAACACAGCATCATTCAATTGATCTGTACGTATCAAACACAAAAAAAAAATAATAATATAGAACCTCTCTAAAGTACCTCCATACTACCAAATGATCATTGCGTAAAGCTGCCCCACCAAGAGACACTTAAACCTAGCAAACGTTTTTTTCTCTCAAAGATATTGCAACACATGAACTTGATAAACCGTCATAGAGCACTAGCGTCTTTCACCATATTATCTGCGGTTTGTGAAGTGCAACGTACACTGCCAAACTTTTTTTGTGCCTCTTAAATCCCAATATCGCCGACATTTTCATGGCTTACTTCAGTTCTCATCACCATCAACATCACGACTATATTACGTACGACAACGTGAACACATAAAAACCAACCACACACTACTTCCCTTTTGCTCTATCCACAAAGGTATCTGGCTTGTCATGCATGCTACGGTTTCTCCTCTCTCGGTGGTGGAGCTCCTAAATAAATGTAATAATAATGATGATAACTTTCCCCATTTCAGACCCGCATTTATATGTGTAATACCACTACTACTGACTGAACCAACTGATGAGAATATTCATCCACCCAAGTACAGTATACGTGTCAGTAATAAGGAAACGAAAATGGCATTAAGTACATACATAATATATGTGGACAATAATGATGCATATTACACGACAACCCTCTGGAAGCATGCTGTCGTCGTCGTCGTCGTACTTTCTTTTCTCCCTTCCATTTCCCATCAACAACGACTCCTGCCTTGCCACTAGACATTATACATTTAGAACACAAAACGAGCGAATAATAGCGCATACTCCCGGTTCTCATACTTCATTTCCTTCGTCGAAAACACAACCCATTGAAGAAAAGGAACACTTGAGTGAATAATGTAGATTTGCAGATATATCTACAGCGTTGAAATTGGTCTTTATAACGACTTTCTTCTTTTTTTCGGTTTTTTATGATACATGTCATGCGAAGAAAAAAAGGAATCGTTTCATCAGCATAACTATTGAACCTTGCCAGTGTCATGTAGAAGCACAACGAAAGTGAAAATGTCATTTTTCTACTTATTATATCACAATCATCAAGACACATCATGCATTTGTAATGACAGCAGAGCAACAGTGGTACTCTCACTGTGTAAATCCTAAGGTTATGTATTTGTTTACCAGTTTTCTGCGTCAGTCCAAGTTCATGTAATATAAAGTGATGTGAATAAACGACTAACGGTTTTCCTATATGCATATACCTAAACATTTCCTTCCTCAGTCTAACCGCGCGCTGGCGGAAAAAGTTTGTTTACCGACGTAGTCATCGACATCCTCGATCACACCCTCATACACAAATTCATATTTTTTGCGCTTCTTATGTGTATGTTGGAGTTGTTGAAAGGAACACACGCCAACAAGAGATGGGCGTTTATGAGAAACTTGGTTTATTTTCCTTTTTTTGCATTTATATTTTCTTATTTTATATACCTACTCCTGTCGAACCGCCAGCACCAGCAGGAAAGTGTTCCATGTTGTAGCGTGAAAGCGGGAGCAAACCTTCCATGTTATTTTTATTACTTGAAAGCCTCTGCTGGGAAAATATTTTTAGACCGAAATGATGACGTTTTGGTGATGCTGTTGGCTCAAACGTATGTGTCTGAGTAGACAGCTTTCTGAGAAAAACTTTGTTATAATTGTACTGCCATCGCCCTTCTTTTTTCTTTCATTCCAAGAAAATCTGTTCATCTAGAGAAATATGAGCAAACCTTATGAACCCTCATCATCGCCATCATCATAACAGTGTCAACTGCTATGAAAGTCGCACCTCAAACCAAAAAAAAAGAACTTTCTTTTTACCCATATTACCCGAAAACATACATATACATCACATTCCCAAGCATTATATATTTTTTTCTCAAAGAAACGATAAAATAGCAAGCAACTTTATGTCTCTCAAAGAGATATGCCGAGTGAAAGCGTTTTTAAAAATTTGTAAGCAACTTATTGACTTTATCATAGTTATATGCTCGCGCCTATTTTCCCTCACATTACTTATATAACTTAACTTGAACTGTACACACTTCACTCTTTCTAGAAGAAGTAGTGGTTGCTTGTTGTAACGTGATGATGACTAGCATGGTTTCCATCCTTCTTGGATGAAAAAGCTCATTTTCTTTCGCCTTCCTCTTCACTTCATGCTTGAACAACACTAAAAAAGTTTTCCTCTGAGAGGCAGAGTCAGTTTTTATATACCGTGTGCTCGTAAGTGTACGTATGTACATGCCTATAAGTTGGGTATATAAAAGCACATACACTAAAGTTAAATCTTTATAACTTTTTCCGCCATGTTGCTGCCGGATACACGTTCCTATCTCTATATGTGATCGAAAAGTACGCGTTTTTAGAGAAAGTGGAGGGAAATCAAGTTATGCGGGTAATGACTGATTCTCTTGCGCTTTGGTAGAGAACCACACACACACTCTTCCAAGACTCCAGAACTTCCAGCACATGTGTAAGCTTATACAGTACCACTCACCAACAAATGTATGCAATCTTCAACTTTTGTACTTATTATAACACATATATGGTTAGAGGTTTTGCAACTTCTCCAGAATTCGTTTTGTACTTACATACCTGCTGTGCTACTTGATGGAATGAATGTGAACTTTGAGCGTTCGATTGTGAACCCAAAATGGTTATTATCGTTCCATACATTAAAATTCTAAGGGGGCGTAATATTTGCACCCTTTAAGTCCAGCTTTTGTGTTTCTCGGCTACAACAAAAACGGAGTTTTGATACTGGCATCGTTTTTCTGCATTAGAAAGATACATAACGTCCGTTACAATTTTGCAATTTACTTGTCCAGCTTACGCGAAGATGTATTACATACAACATACGTTACCTTAGCTGGGCTAAAGAAAAGTTGCAAACTGTTAGAGATCTAGCAGTTTAGCTACCCAAGTGTAAATGTATAAGGCATAATATTATACTAGAAACATATTTTCTTGCCTAGAATCGCAAGCAGAGATCGCTTTTAAGCCATATTCATATATGTAATCCATGTTTCGTGTATGTTTGTGTACGTTGCTCTATTTCATTGGTACAAGATATATTGGCTTTCATCGAGTTTTCACGAAAAAAAAACTTGTTTGTTTGCCAGCTTCCTCTCTCTACTGTTACAACTATGTTGTACAATGTTACCGTCACCATCAACATCAACGATCGTCCCTGGAATAAACATATTTCTTGGAAACGCATGAGCTCATATGCCTATGAAATCTGCAATGGACATACTTCTCAGTCCACACGGATACACGTTTAAGCATGTATCTCATAATGGTTGGGCTCAAAACACAATCGGAACCTTCTAGCTTGCAAGCGTGCACACAGGAGTATAAATCGCAGGGATCATGATCGTTTGCTCATGTGTTTACCCATGTAAAATCCGATAACGGAGATTCTTTCCCCGGCATCCTTTCTCTCGGAAAAACGAATCATGAAACAAAATTCCTTTCCTCAATGTTTTTTTTTCTTCAGCCATATGTAACAGAGACGTTTGGGTGTACACCGTAATATTAGTTATTGGTTTTTGTTTGAGGTTGAATAAGATTTTATGGTCGAGGAAGAAGAATAAAGAGGAAAATGGTGTAGGTATTGTGGTGTAATGTGCACTAGTACATGTTCCTCTTGTAAAGATGAAGTAATTGCACTTTGCGCATCAATCAAGCTGTAACCCTTTCTTGATTCTCCCCAATCGTTTTTTATGCCTGCTTCCAATAAAAGCGAAAACATTTTTCTCTTTCAGCCTCTTCCTAGACACATCTTTCACTTTCCTTCCTCATCGTATTTGTCACGTTTCTTTGAGAAAAAATGTGCAAGTGTAAGACACTTTGGCAGCTCTACAATATCCATTTTCTTCCTTCATGTATTTTATTTTTCAAAGGAAAAACGACAAAAAAGAGATCCGACTACAATGTATTAACATTAGTAACAGCCGCATTGACAATGAGTGCCATAATACTCGGTAGTAACAGACTGATGCACGTACACAAACAGCCCAGCAACAACAAAATAAACGGAGTAAAATAAGACAACAATGCACTCATACATTTCCACTTGAGTCCCATTACAGTGCCTTTATTTCTAAAAACTATCTGGTTCCTTTAGTCTTTTTTTATTCGCTTGCTTGCTCGCTCTTTCCCTTTTTTTCTTCTCAAATGATTTATTTCTCCCTGTTAGACTTGTGGTAGCTCGCTACTGAGCAAGTTAAAAACGAGAACACTCACAGTGGTCACCGCCACCACCAAATATGCATCCATTATATCACGCTGTAGGATTCCTCGCTTTAAGCAGCATAGCAGCATATCAAACCCAAACTACTTTTGAATGCTCCTATCAACATCGAGGTTCGCTTCCAAAAAACTAACTTTGCCCAACGGACCAGCCAACAGCAGCAGCCGTATATAGTTTGCTGGTAACAGAAGTTACGTACGACACCTCCAAAACTGAGAAAATATAAGGAGTCATCAGGATGATCCCATTTGATTTATTGGCCCAGGCTCGACTCTTCATGTGTATAGAACCAAAACGTATATATAAAAGTCCACGAGGACACTTAATCAAATGATCCATAATGGTGGTATGCAAACAGTCATTTATATGAAAGTACAGAAAAATTACAAAGAAAACAAACAAAAATGTACACCAAGTAGAGCGGCGGCTGATTCATGACGGCATGTGTGCGTTGACACTGTAATATGCTTGTCCAAGCCATAACCGTGTTCACAAGCGGGAACAAACTTATTCCTTCTTTTTAGAGGATAAAGCAGCCCCTTTTACAAAACTCTGTATATACGCTTTATTTTCTGCTTATTATAATATATACACTTATGTGACATGAACAACCATACCCTTTCTTCTTGTGTAGTGGTTCAATAAGTCTCTCCTTGACGGTGTGAGCTGTTCAGTAATGTAAAGAGTGGCTCCATAAGAGAATACATGAAATACTCGGCAAACCAATAACAAAGTTGTTCTTCCTGTACAGCTTGTCATGGACAGTATGGCAAACTGCAAGAATAGAGGAAAGAAAAAAACTTTTTCTCTTTTCAATCTTATCTCAAGTACTTGAAAAGCTTGGAATCTACAGATCGCTTGTACTGATGACGATGATGATGGTGTACTCAATGGAAAAAGCTTTTGTTCCCGATTCGGCTACTACTGCTATTGAATTGAACACCAGGCCGAGTTATATAGCCGTAGACGCTACAATAGATGGTGTGCTTTTCCTTTCCTTTTCTATCTCTTTGGATAGCGACATTATGCAGTACACATTTAGTGAGAAAACGTAAATGCTCGGATATTAAGCGGATATCCCAAAGGACAAGAGCTACGTATGTGTACGCTCCTAGCAAAGAAAAACATACTGTTCATGTCTGCTTTTCAGGTTTTGGTATTTGCTCTATCGCTTTGCTGGTTTTCTTGTGAAACATCAGCTACAATAATTTTTTGAAAAATGAAACTACCCGAACATCCACTACACGAATTATACACGAGTTTTCAACGTTACTCAAATCACGAGTACTCGTGCATAACACGGAGAATTTTGGTTGTGGTTTGGTAGTTTATTGGGTGTTATTGTCCACCTACAACTCGTGAAATACTCGTGTTTTTTAATGATAGTCGAACGTATTCTCAACGAATACCACTCGTGAATTACTCGTGGTTTTTTAATGATAGACGAACGTATTTTCAACGAATACAACACGACTATTTTGCGCATAATATTAAACAATAAACTAATTATTGAAATCAGAACTACAGTCAAGATTATCAATTTTCAAAACAATAGGTTTCTATATTTATTAACTTAAACTACACAAAAAATGTTACAACAGTTCTGGAATCGCATGAGTATTTAATCTTGCTATTCAAAAGTTTCACTGTCTTCAATTGAGACGTCAGCCTCCTGTTCCGATGAGTTACTGAAATATTTTTATCGACTAATCAAAAACCAATAATTTAGGTAAAAATACTAATTATTAATATTACAATACGACACCTATGTTTGCTGTCAATCCGTTTCTTAGCATTCTTTAACCAATTCTTCACAACGTCGTCAATTTGAGACTCCTGAGCGGTTGCCATTCTCGGAATTGTCCTTACGGCATCTAACCAAATTAAAAATATATAAATAATTTGTTTAGCACTATTCGGTATAACAGTACAGTAGT
>JAHZNB010001344.1:0-11676 GCA_027744295.1 Callyntrura guangdongensis
TTCGGCCAGACATACAAATAGACAGCAGCGCAGCAGAACCAGACAGAAATTCTGAAGAATCTCCTAAGGGTATGAAACAGATTGGGTCTGGTTGGCTGGTTGGTTTTTCGTAGTTTGTTGTATTGTAGTAATAATTACGTACACACAACAAGCATACACAGAAGCAGCAAGTGCTCACAAAAAAAGTTTGTGTGTACGTTCTTTTTGAATTATGGATGAACAAAAATGTAGGCACTGTGTTAATGTCTGGCTATTGCGGTGACGCTTTTAAGTGTTATGTACACGAAAGTCCGTTTGATTGGATGTTAGATGAATTTTACTGTTATACCGACCAAATAATAATAATAATGAATATCTGCCTGCAGACAACACAATAATGTATCTAACTCCTCCATGTGAAGACCAACTGAATAAAGATATTTTATGGGAGAGGAGAGAGGAGACAGAAAGACTTTACGCTCAAATTTTTAACAACACAAGCCGCACCAACATCGCAGACATTGTAATAGTTTTACAAGCAGCCGTAATACATGATGTTACGTGAGAGTTGACTCGTTCCGCATTGAAGCAGAACTTGTGACTTGTAACTTACACGTTCTTTGTAACTCTTGTAAGTATAAGGAAGTGCAAGTGTGTGGTATGCGTTAGTCTGTTCATTGCCCTCTTCTCTCTCTCTCTCTCTCTCTTCCTCTTTCTCTCTCTCTCTCTCTCTCCTGCTTTCTTGTTCGCTTCTCAGCATTTAAGTACCACCAGCCATCACGTCCTAGTCTATTATCAATCCCTGGTGGTGTCTACGCAGTTTATTAGGATCATACTACGAATGAGCGAGTATAAAAAAACTTTATGTATTTGATAACTTACATGCTTTTACGTCGCTATTCAGTGGAGCATACCATACTACTACTACTACTACTACCACCTGCGCTTATACATTCGAATTTACATAGTTTGATATAAAATTTGTAGTATTTACTACTTACATCAAATAATATAAACCGCTCACTTCTTCTCGCAGTGAGTAATCATACGTACAGCAAATGTAAATACCTATTTGTAATATATGTAACATCTGCAGTCTTAATGGAAAAAAAATTTGGGTTTACGTTTGGACTAAATAGTGGAGATGGTTGTTGTATGGGTGCTGCTTGCTGGCACCAATCGTAATAAAGTAAAACAGTCGTCGGCATTTGCAATGTAGCACAAAAGACAGTTCAGCAGTCGCTATCATACGACGAAAGAGAAGACGAACAAAGCATGTTTTTAGTGCATGTGCTATTGCACACTTTATTGTACAGCGCAAAGAAACTGTAATAATTTCTTTCATGAAAGGGAATTTAAATAAATCTTGGTAAAAGATCAGTAGTACTGTTGAGCTTTTCAAAAGATTAAAAACATGTGCTATAGCACACTTTATTGTACAGCGCAAAGAAACTGTAATAATTTCTTTCATGAAAGGGAATTTAAATAAATCTTGGTAAAAGATCAGTAGTACTGTTGAGCTTTTGAAAAGATTAAAAAGTTACGGAATCAGTATGACGAATATGACATAATATTATTAGAAGAGATTAATTAATTTGCTGGTTTATATCGCGTCGCGACATAATGCGTCACTCCGATTTACCGAATTAAGAGAAATGTGATATTGTTGTGATGTGATATTGAGTATTTAAAAGCTGCTCCACAGTGCAGTGTAGTTTTAGTGGAACAGTAGAAAATAAAACATAGGCATACTATTGTTTGGAGAAAGTAGCGACGTTTTACAGATTTTTTCCTTATGTATGAAATCACCAATTAACATTCATACTGCTGATGGACATGTGCACAGTACTAAATTATGACTCTATTCAGCAAATTTTGAGCTGAGAGTTGTATAAACCATCGTAAACCCGTGGCATAGAACATCTGGCGAAAGGCGACACGTACAAATGTTTATATACCTATACTTCTGTAGGTACAGCTACAGCAGTACACAATGTATACAGTGTATGTTTTGTCTTTCGGTATTAAATAGGTCACACTCGCATTTCACATCATATACTGTAGTGAAATTCGTAAAGGGGTTACATTTTATTTATTTATGTACCTATACTTCCGCAGTGCGACTTGCTCCCCCGAATAAAAGCACAGTAAAAAGAGAAAGCAAATCATGGCTGTCCGGCACGTAGACAGTAGACAGAAAGTTTTTTCTAGCCATATAAATGAAAATACTTTCCCCGTTTGCATTTGTAATTTCACTAGAACGAGCAAAAACTTAGTCATGTTAGATTACAACATAAAAACTTCTCACCACCAAAGGGGCTTTTCCACACATTACGTCATCCTCGTTAGAGATGGGTTGGTTCTTCGACCTTTTTAATTTTCATTTTTGGAAATAAAGTTTTTTAAATCGCATTTAAAGCAGTAGGTCAGGCCCATGTTGTATGGTGGTGATTAATGATTACGTAATACGTGAATGACTGGTAATCTTAGGCTGGTTGCACACGACTGGAATACATGATATGAGATGATGACAGTATATCTAGCATTCAATGGCACAAGCAAAAAGTTCATTGGCTCGACATGAATGACATGATTACTTAAGTACACATTCAGCTTTCCAGACAGCAAACAAACGTAGCTTTCATAAATAAATGTAGCTGAAAAGCTGAATCGAGTACACAGGACAAAGAAACTGAAAATCGTTCGCACAAAGCTAACTTATTACTACATGGAAAAGACTTGCGCCACGCAAAATAGATGGTATTTTGACGTTTGCCGATGGACTCGACTGGAAAGAACTATATGCCATATGAATTTTATGTTTTAGGGGGATTGATATGGGTGATACTCCTAAAGGCAGGCAGTCTACTTGATCGTGTAGTAACTAGAACACACAAAGATACAATGACCTATCCCAACCTAAACTAACTGGTGTATAGTATGGTATAAAAGTACGACTTACTTGAGTCTTAAAAGGCCTACGTATTGTATAGATAGGCATATATATGTAGTAAGTATTGGAACCGACTTTCGCCATATTTTTCGTGGCGACGACGCGACACGGGCACCATTCTGCTATTCATACACTTAGCATCATTACAGCGGTATTTCCTTTTCTTCTAACCACACATGCATGGTATTCCGGTCCGGTATTCGGTTTTGGTTGAGTCAGGGGCAAAACGGAACAGAACTTTTACCGTAGCATGAATTTCTAACAGAGATTGTCGTCGTTTTTTCTGTGCCAATCCGCAGCAAATCTATTTTTATCATGACCAGTGCGACTTGTGAGTACGTAGAGTAAATAGTACACATAATTTTATCAATATTATTAATCATGTCATGCCGCACCGTTTTCCTTTTTCTTTCAGTTAAATGTAAGCTACCTAATTCAATTACGCGTTATTTCTTACAATAACGGCAACGTGCCACTTGCTCTTGCTGCTGCCATGATTTTTATTAGCTTGGATCATGGTCGCAGTCGCAGATTACAGTACAGGGTAGTCTACGTCCAAGTAGCATTATATTTTTTCTTTTCATTATGTGAAAACTTACTGACGGATTTTACAGAACGCTTGACTGACAGTGAGTAACAATATACCTTCAAATGTAATTAAATCATGACTTATGACATTTTATTCATATTATCATCATATTGTTAAGTACCTACCCAACCTAGACACCTATATACATGTCATACAAACGACCTATAAACATGTTTACTTGTACCTGATTCGATGGGCAGTCATACAAAGTAAAGTTTTTTATCCATAGGATTACTGACTACTAGTAAATATGTATGTATAAAGAATATTATCCTCTATATGGTTTTATCCCAGCTTCCTTGGAATAACGTTTCATTTCTTTTTCTATTTCATTAGGTCTCACTGTAATAATATTCACTATAGTCATGAATAGTGTTCTATCTCACAATTCAAATTATATAGATCATTGTTAGCTTTATCAGTAATTAAAATTAGATTTAAACTATTATAGCGTATTCCATTGTTGCCGAACTTAGATTCGCATTTTTGCTGTTTGGTTTCCATCAGATAGGGGGTTATCGTTTTATTTTCACCACTTCAAGTCAAGCTGCCCAAAAGACACATTACACATTTAATTTCGAGTTTTAAATTTAGAACAAGAACAGCAAAAAGTTTGAACTACTAACTTACGACTGAACGACTAATCTGGCATATTGTCGTTTAATTTAGAGTGATGTAATTACATTGGAAATACTATTGATTACTATAGAATGTCAATTATTTGCCCACAGTATCTACTGCAGTAGCGAAAATACTAAAGTATCAGTATAAGTACCAGTATTATTGGTACTTCAAGTGGTACTGAAAAACATTTTATGCAATACTGCTAGTGCTACTGTCACTGGTACTGACATAATCACCAAGTACCAACAACTCATAATACTAACTACAGAAAAAAACTGAAAAATAAGCAAGAATTATGGCCCGCACCAGCTCTATGTACCCCGGGAACGGGAAACCATGTATTGTTTGTGTAAACATCACCCTCCCCCGGTAGATAGCCGTGGGGCTGGGGCCCACTTTTAGTATCAGTCAGTACCATTTTCGGTACTGCTACTGCTACTGCTACTGGAAAATGCCTGTGGGAATGCTGATGCTGCTATTGCTACTGTAAAATGCATGGGGGAATACTGATACTGCTACTGGCACTGCACTGATAGAATTTCTAAATGCCTACTGGTACTGATACTGATACTTATACTGGCAAAATACATGGATACCCAACTGATTTGCAATTTGATTTGATTTGCCATTATGAAATTCACCAAGTAGATTGACCAGGTAGATAGTTGTAGATAGCATCACTCTCACTCATCACAGCAATCAGCAATGTATTGTGGTGTTGGTTTTGATAACATATATTCAATACTAAATGGCGAACTGGCGAAGACGGGGAAATGCGAGAAAGTTTGTTCCAAAGCGGTTCACTGTTATTACCCTCTTCAGCTCAGAACACTGCACGTGCAAACTTACACAGAAGAAGTTGTGTGTTTTTTTGAGTTTTGTTTTGATTGTCGACTTCAGTTGCATGCATACGTCATAAAAAAATTGATTGCTACAAAAATAAACAACTACACGTGTTGTGCTTGTTTTCGATTCACGTTTCTTTTCAATGACATTCATTTTCATTCGTTGTTAACCGTGCTAAACAACGGCGTGCTTTTTTGGCGACTACTGACTGAATAGTTGGCATGTACAAAACACAAATTGTTGTTTTTACAAAGCTGAAAGGTTATACACCAAATTAAGTTTTTTGATAACGTTCGTTTTTGTTCAGGAAGTCAAATGGAACCTCTCGTCCTGTTGGAGTGTATGGGACCTGTCGTGGTGGTTCATTTTGGATAAGTAAATTAACGGGACACGCTGGATAACGAAGATTTTCAATAAATTGCGATGTTTCATTTGTGCGTGTTTCAATTTACTAAAGACAATTCATTTTACCGTTAAAAACCTTTCAAACAAAAACTTGTATAATCTTACGAGTCTTACACAAAACAAAAAATAAATCCCCAGTTAAAGCAGTTAGTCTAGTTTTTAGATTTACAAGTACCTCCAGCCTCCACGACCTATTGGGAAAAAATCTTAGTGCTAAAATAATAAACAATTCCTCATAATTTAATTTTAGTTTGTTCACATTTGACCAGACAACATACACTAAATTGTTGTATAACGTATAGCTAGGATAGAGATATTTGTAAATGTGCTATGTTAAGTTCAATTTTTAGAAATGCTTACTTTAATGAAATTTAAATGAACAATCAATCCTTTTAACGGTTTGTGCTATAAAACTGAAAAATCAATTACCTAACAGCAGTCTGTGTACAACAATAGGCATACTTTTGCCCAGTAATATACACATGCGAAATAACATTTCTTGACAAAAATCAGTCCAATTAATTGCGCATCTTAATTCTGAGCAAAATATGGATTTACTTCCAAAAAGTAGTGAAGAGTTTACCAAAGAAGAGTACTGGAATGCGTTTTTTAAGAAAAGAAAGGATGTTCCATTTGAGTGGTAAGCAAATTAAACATGTCATGCCTATCTATGTTCTTTTTCCAATAACTAAATACCAATTTTGGTTGGAGAATGTTACGTTATGGAATGTTATGGATTGATATTTCCTTGTTTGTTAGCTTTCTAGCTTTAATTGTTGGTGATTGTGTCTTTAGGTATGGCGAGTACTTGGAATTAGCTGAACTTCTACATAAATACGTTACTATAAAGGATAAGCTGTTGGTTGTGGGCTGTGGAAACTCCACCATCGGACCGGATTTATATCGATTCGGAATAGTGTAAGGAAAATTTAATAATGTATTTTTATTCGTGCCTGAAACACTGTATTTCAGATTCATCACTGACCTACTGACCTGTTGGCGGTAGTAACGATACACAGTACACAGACAACATTATCATTGCATTGGCGGTATTTGAGAGACTTGTTTGAGTGAGTTGCCAGTTGCATATGTGTAATATTTTGTCTTATTTCAGAAATCAAGTGAACATCGACATTAGTCCCGTGGTTATTAGTCAAATGTCTAAGAAATATCCAGAGGTACAGTTCAAACTTGGAGATGTCACCAATCTGGATCATGAGGTTGGTTTATAACTAACGAAAGTTCAATGATCAGGGTAGAACAACATGGCTGTATTGTGTTGTAAGTAAGTAAGAATAATTTTTGTTAATTCAATAAGGACTCATCGTTCTCAGCGGTCTTAGACAAAGGTACTTTTGATGCCCTATGTCCGGCAACTACGGACTCTGGAGTCTCAAATGACTTTCGAGGAGATACTAACGAAACCGGACCGTTAATGCTACAAGAAATAAGTAGAATTATTAGCCCAAGAGGGAGATTTATATGCGTTTCTTTGCTCCAACCACATGTGGCTTCGCGATTGCTTTCACATTTTCACTCGCTTGGATGGATGATAAGGCTACACCGGTGCACTGATGCGGAAAATAAAACTGAGGAAACGAACTCGGAAAGCACTTATGTTTTCCCTGTTTTTATGATCATATTTACAAAATTAAGTCTTCCAGTTGGATTTAACCCTGTAAGTGTCAATAATTATATAATGATGATATCCAATTTAAGCATAAGTTCAAAATGACTAATTTATGAATAGGTTATTGAGGCAAGCAACTTGTCTAACAACAAGTTCACACGATTCAATACCCTTGACGGTCTATTAGATCATATAAAAGAACAGCAAAATTTTAGCCCTTGTGAAAAGAGGACTTAAAAATTTACGATCATTTGGCGATAAAGAACTTTCTATGAAGCTGGCATCGAGCGCGACCGGAGAGGATCGTTACAGTGTATTTATTATTGACGTTAGTGATTTTGTAAAAAATCCCGTTCATAAAAAATTTGGAATTTTCATTGTGCCTCAGGGACGGTAAGTAAATCAAACTCTTACACTGTTACTTATAATAACCGTTTTACATTTATATGCAGGGGTATATATGTGTACATGATTTTAGCGAATCAGAATGGCTTTTTGGGAGCTCAGAAGGAAGAAAACAGCTTGCACATCAAGTCGGCTTCAGCCGCCTAATTGTGGTTCATTTAATGCGTGGCCAGCATTATATCAGTCTGGAAGAGGTGCAGAAAGAAATTAATGATCCATTAGCATCGTTGGCTCCAGCTATTGTTGCAGAGAAAAAAATTAAGGCATGTGCTTTTGACATACATAGTGCAAACTGTTGAATTCAATTTAATTATGTTAAAAGCGAAAAAAAAGATCTTCTAAAATTGCAGCATCAAAATCGTTTTTAAAATTCAATGTGGAACGCTTTGTCAGATTACTAGAGGAAGGCACGTTAAATAAACTCTTTACATTGCTAGTTGCAGAGTGCAGGGAAGGGGTTTTGCTTTTATCGAAAATCACTATTGCCGGCGCTGTAATTGATTCTAATTCTGATGATATCAAATTTTTATCCTTAAAAAAGTCTCCAGATCCTTTTGCACTTTCTTGCTTGGCGAGGTTTATTTCATAAGACGAGTTCCTTTGTCTTAAAGGTGACATTTCTTCAAGTCTGGTGTCGTTTTTTATTTCCGAAATAACTTTTTTCAGTTGTTTTTTATAAACTTTCTCTTTCTGCTTATGTGCTTCTAGCTGTACGCTAATTCTTGATTTTTCTTCATGGAAAGAGCTTATAATGGAAGTTGCATCACTGTTAATGTTTCTCAACGCTACGTTTTCGTTCAATAAATTTTCATTGACCTCCCTGTAAAGTGATAAATTAAACACCTGCATTCAGGAAAAAAGGCTCGAAATGCATTTTTGTTTGCTATAAGATCAAGATTAACTAATTATTAAGTAATAATACCTCAATTTTTTATTTTCTGTCACAGATGCTTCTAATTGATCTGAAACGGTTGAAATTTTCTCCTCTAATAGTTTTAAATTGGCAGAGTACTTCTCTTTTAATAAATTTATGTCCGATAATGCTTTTCCGTGGTTCTCGCTCAATCGGTCCAGTTTTTTAATTAATTTTGCCCGTTTTTCTCTAAATTCTGCCCTTTCATCATCTAATTTCTGCTTGAGTTGGTCCACACTATCTTGTGTATCAATAAGTTGTTCTATCAATTTTAAAATTCTGTATCTGTCATCTTTGTTGATATCAAATATAGTTTGTGTCATAGACTCATGTCTAGTTTTTTTGTGAGCCTTGACTTTTAATCTCGGAGATATGTTTAATAACTTCTGGGATGATGAGTCCTTAAGTAACTTCACGACAGACCTTAGAGTATCTTTATCTTCCATTTCTGGTGAGATATCGTTTCTACTTGTTGACGTTCCTTCTCCGTCGGTATATTATGCTTTATTACGTTTTCTTGGTTTTCTTGGTTTCGTAAACGCGAAAGTGTGATGTCTTATTTGCTATAACTTGAGAATTATGTTTCTTATTTAACAGGCTCCAGTTATGACAGCTGGTAATGATGTCGGCAGTCGATGCATCATATTGGAGGGCCACTCAGAATTTTCAGGTGACTTCGTTGTAGAAGATGTGACTTGTGAAGGAAAACTATTACGAAGACTGATTTTTCTCAATAGTCCAAATGTAATTCAGTCTGAAGTTGAGTTGAAACATGGTGAGAAATAAGAAATCCTTGACTACATTACTTATCTTATAATAATGGTAATGCTAATTTATGTATTAATTATATTTGTTAAATGTACATTAACATTTGACTTTGCAGCAACGAAAAGGCAGAAATCGTACAAAATACCACTCACAAACACTCTTTCATGTCAGCACCATAGTATAATGTTGATTGGCTTTGGGATGCTCAAACATTTTTTCAGCATTTTCGAGAACAAACCAGGAACTGTAAGCGGTTTGCTTATAGGACTCGGAGGAGGACTTCTTGCTTCATTCCTAATAAACTTCATGTCCAAGGTAAATGTCCAAGGTTATTTATTTTCATATTCTCAAAAAAACATGAGCGCAGTGTCAATCTTAATTGTTAGTACATCAATTGATGATACATTTTAAATTATTAAATTTAGCTCAAGTTGACAGCAGTGGAGATTGACCCGGACATTGTGAAGGTAGCCAATGACTTATTTGGTTTACCTAAGAATGACGATAGACTTCATGTGATTGTAGATGATGGACTGAAGTTTATCCAGAGCACCGGTAAGATAAATTTGCACGCTGCTCGTAAAACTGTTATTTTAAGCTTATTTTGTTAAAACGACGCTCATTATGCTGTTTAATTATAAACCAACAGAAAAGAAGTACAATATAATTCTCATCGACGTGGATAACAAATCCCAACGGGAAGGGCTAAGTTGTCCACCTCCGGAATTCCTGGAAGACTCGGAATTGGAAAAAATGAAAAGCGTGATGGATCCAGAAAAGTCAATTCTAATTTTAAACTTAGTTTGTCGCAATGAGGAGTTAAGACTAAGCTATTTACGAAAAATAGATAGGCATTTTCCATTTATTTGTTTTTATGATGTTCCAGATGAGGTCAATAGATTGGTGTTTTGTTTTTCTGATAAAATTGAGCTAAACATTGCTAAAAATGATTTCCCTAACATGATTCGTAAGTCAATTGAGTTCATTCTTCAAAAAAATGTAGAATTTTCTGAGAGTAATAGAAAATCCAGCAAAAGAAAAGGCTCATCGGATAGTACTACTGCAAAACCGGATAGTTTTGAAGGCGCGTTAGATGACGTCGACTCTATAAGCGATAGCTTTAAGATATTATAATCTAGTAATTAAAATTAATTCGGTGCACATGTTAATCTTAATAAGCATAAGTACTTCAATTTCAACGGTGATTTGCGAATAACGGTACTAATGGTAGAAACACATGGAATACATTTTCAAAAAGGATTGGACGCCTTGGTACTATTGATAGATCGCGACCACTCAATAGTTTGTGAGCCTGCAACCTATTGTTACAAATTAAAGTTCAAATTTTGCTTCTAACGGCACACGGTAGACGTTTCAAGTTTTATAATATACTATATCAAAATTGGAAACGTTCAATGTTGGTGAGATGAAAGATATGTTTGTTTGTACTTCGGACGAATCTTACAAGTTGTTCAAGTATTCATAGGTATTCTATATTAGTGCAATTTTTTCGTTAGTAACAATGGTTGAATGAGTTTTGTCGGAATAACTAATAATAACTTGTCAAGCTGGCAGACTAAGTAAGTGAATCATCACTAAAATAATAATTGTTATATACGGTAGCAAACACGTCCGTTTTCTTGTGCATGATAACAACGTTTATAATGAATAAACTTCCATGTACTAAACACGAAGCGACAAATTGACGCACAAATTATTGGGACTCATGAACAACATTTATTTCATTGGATGTAAAGGGTACATTTGGAAGATCGAATCATAAAGTATGGGTGAATTCTCAAGCCATTTTGAACCAAATTCATTGCATTCTATCATACATATTCGATGCTTCCATGAAAGATGACAAATTCATAATTGTAAATTTGACAAACTTGTCGTCAAAAATATGTCCATGCTAACAAGGACAATTTAAACAATTAGTCAAATTGTAATTCTATGAAATGGTAAAAGATACTTCCTGCTATCTCCTTGGTATGGTATTTTTGAGCTGCTACCATCTTAGTTTGAGTCTGGATTCAGGAAAGAAGAAAAAGAATTGGTCTCGATTCTCATTCTCAGTAGTACTTTATTTTCTTGATACAACTAAACGTGAATTTTCAGTACAGAGTTTATTTATCTTGGTTTAAAAATTTTGAAATTTCGTTGCTAATCCAAATTTTTTCGTAGAAAATTTACGTATATCTATTGATAGATGATACGGTACCTAGCCCATAACATTTTTAACATTTATTACATGCCTGCATGCCTCCTTCATAATATTTCTGAGATCTCCCGTACCGTACCTGGATTCCATTCCTTCCAGATAACTACAAACTACAAGTTTCATAAAGCATGCACGATAAATGTATAAGATAAAGGATAAAGGGATTTGAAATTAGTTTGAGGGAGCGTGCCAATACATTGATCAGGAATACATGATCAGGAACAGAATGTAATTATTATGGGCAAGGTTAGATTGTTTTCATAACTTTCATATTTAATTATCGTTACTATCTGTACATTAATCACTTTTGCCCAAGATATACATTGAATCAAATCACAAT
>JAHZNB010001345.1:0-21144 GCA_027744295.1 Callyntrura guangdongensis
TTCATGTGTGAAATAAAATTGCTGGAAATATCTATGTCATGGAACAGCTTTTTCCAACCATAACAATATAATGTTAATGTTCTTCCCATGGAAAACATTGTTTTTACAACATTCTAGATATGTCACTTTAGCTACCGCTCCAGGTCAACCGGTAAAACCTAGATGTCATTTGCAGTCACACTATTTACCGTACCACGTTACGTTACGGTACCCCACTAAATGCTGAATTTCTTTGTAGCTTCAAGTCGTAAACCAACTTACCGACAAGAATCCTCTGAACTTGCATTCTGGCTTCTAAATGCATTGGAGCCAAACTGTAGAAGAAGGCTCCTCTTGGACACATGTCATTCACGTGGTTGACAATGGAGTGACTTTCCTCCTCACTTGAACTGCCATCGTCGTCATCATCATCCTCCAAATGTAAACCCTTAAATAAACGGAGAAATTTCGCCTGCATCTTCTCGTCGACTTCTGCAATATAAAAATGCATAGTTTTTCTTCCAGTGTAATAAATTAAATAAAAACTATACATTAATGCCTCAATCTTTGGCAAGACTTACTACGGATGGCTGGCACGAACCGACGTCCTACATGGTAATGCCATTCTTTGTGCATATGCTCATCACCTCCTTCACACTTTTGTCTACACAAAATGACGAGTGTTGTATTTGCATTTCATATACATAAATAATTTTTCAGGTCAGATGAAATCACATGAAAAATACAAACTTACTGTTTAAGGTCATCTTGTCCAAAAAACAAAATTGACAAAAACAAGTACACCCCCACAAAACTAACTACGTTCAGGTAGTGCTCCTTGGGAATTTTCAAAGATGTTAGCAACTTTAACGCTTGATTAAGCAGCTTTCCCGGGGAGTGGAGTGCCGTTTTATAAATATCCAACCCTGAACCAACTGCACCCTCTAGTAACTTTTGCTGTTTGTGGAGGCTGTCTTCTGCGAGGGATTGGTCTTTAGGGGAGGACAGGGCGTGAGGTGGAGGTGGTGGTGGCGGTGGAGGAGGTGGAGGCGGTGGACCAGGAGGCGCTGGAGAAAATTCAAATGTTTCCCGATTATAATCAGGTACGTTGGGAGGAGGGTATGATGGATACGAGGAGAAGGAGGTCTGCTGCTGCCTTTGAGCCTGTTGATGTTTGTCAATACTAGTCAAGTGAGGATGATGCGCAAGTAATGGGGAATTGTCAGAAGCGGACGCTACTACATTCTTACTAGGGGAACCTCTAGATGTGGCAGGCTGAAGAACAGTTGGCTTTGGAGAGGAAAAGTAGCTTAGATGGCGATGATATTGTGCCCTAACCGCTGTAGGTGGGGTTGTTGCTGGAAAAGCAGCGTACGGTGCAGCTCCGTTGCTTTTAAAAGATGCTTGGGCTTGATGGTCTGTTTTATGATGAGGAGAATGAGAAGGATAATTGTGATAACGTTGGTGGTGAGTAGAAGGGGATGCTTCTGGTGATCGGTAATATGGAGAGTATGGAGGATGGTATGCTGTTGAATGTGGTGGTGGAGGAGGAGGAGGAGGAACTGGGGCACTCTGATAATGACTATTACTTTCGTGGCGACCAGCAGGATAATAATTAGCAGATGGCGGAGGAGGGGGTGGCGGCGCATATGACATTGTAGCACGGTATGATTCCTGGGCGTGATTATCATTTTTGCCAGCAACAGGAACGGGTTGAGCAGAAGGTTGGGATGGTGGCGGGGGTGGAGCGTAAGACAGGGGAGTGTGATAGGATTCCTGTGCACGATTGTCATTTGTTTGAAATGAATTGCTTCGGTGGTATTGATCATAGTAACCATCTGCTGCTGCTCGTGGTTGTGGAGGTGGAGGGGGAGCTGGCTCTACTGGGACTATAGATGAAGAATATGTTCCGGTTGGGTAAGACTCTTGGGCTTGGTTGTCAGTTGCAGAAATCGACGCACCTTGGATGCTACTTCGGTGGTATTGCTCGTAATTTTTGGAGTTTGCTGGGGGAGGTGCGTACGAGTTACTACTGTATGACTCTTGAGCATGGTTGTCCTTGGTAATTGAATCACTGCTACTTCTTAAATATTGATCGTAGCTTTTTCCGGTTGCAACCGACAAGGACGAGGTTGACGGTGTCAGCGATGACGACGGAGGTGGTACATACGCCCCACTTTGGTAGGACTCCTGAGCTTCATTGTCATTGTTTGTGCCACTCCTGTGATGAAGCGATTTTGTAGAAGTGAAAGATGGAGGCGGCTTTGCAAATGTTGCCGTCACGTCGCCCTGCACAGACTCTTGCGCTACATTATCCTCTTTGTCTGCTTGCTGGTGTTGACGATTCAAGCGACTTTTAAACTTTTTCTGCTTCAATGGAGGTTGCTCTTGCTGACTATTTGCAGAGCTTTTGGCGTACTGTGTAATTGGTCCATTTCTCTCAACGGATGGTGGTGGTGGAGCTACCACTGCCACTGAAGCACCAGTTGATTCACTCGGAAGTGCAAGCAAATCTTCGTTGTCATCTTTCACCGTGAAGTCGTTCAAATGACGCTGCAAAGTCTGGTAATAGTTTAGCTGTTTATTTGTATCAATAGCGCCCGCTGTGAAACTAATAAAACTAACCAGAATAATGGCCACAACTGGTAAAACTGACACTAATGCTAATGAACACCTTTGCCTCCTGGTCTTAACATGTGCCCTATCAGAGAGCAAGTTAGAAAACGGAAACGGACAACTTGAAAACAGCAACATTCTGAAATATTCTTCAGTCACTGTTAAAGTATTTACGTAATCAAATGTCACAAACCAACAAATAGTTTAAAAACCTGGATATTTCTTTAGATTTTCCCACTACCAACACTAGTTTTTCTGCACGCATTGTAACAAAAATTGAATGAAACCACAAGTAAAATGTACGCCCTCCATAATTTTCCGTTACTACAGTAAAAAGCCTCGACGGTCAACAACGACTTTGCTCCTCACGCAACTGTGCTAAAATTGGAACTAAAAATGAATAGGCCGAAAATCATAATTTTACTCTACTGCCTGCCGTAGACACCACCACTATTGGCAATCCTGTATCTTTGCTTTCTTTAAACACTGCTACGCTGGTGGCTGTGATATTAACACTTGCACTTGATTCGCTGATTGACACGAAAAAAGTAGTGAATGGTGAGCACGTTAATTACCACCTTTCAGTATAGAGAAAACTGAGTATCTTCTTTACTTTTTTAGGGATTGAAAAGGAAGCCAAACAAGGAAAAGTACGTCTGAAGGAATGAAATTAACAAAAAAAACAATCGATCTTAAGTTTCGATAATCTCGGCGCAGCGTGGATTATTGATAATAATTGGGTTTAGCTCATTTTCAATTTTTTCTTCTGGGTTTGATATTCTACGAAGATAAAAAACAATTTCGAATAAAGTTAGTATCATTTCAAGTATCAGGCAAAAGTACTTCCTACACCCATGCCATTCTCAGCAAGATTGAAAATGAAAATGAGGTGGAAGGATTTTTTAAATGAATTGAGTGCAATTTTTAGCAGTAATAAAGCCACTCATTCATATAGATAGGTACAATGTATAGTACATAATTAAATGATACATGCTTTCTATGTGCTGTGTTGTGTAAAATTCAAATCTTCAAATTTTTGTGAAGTAAAGGATACGTTTAGTGTAACCAGCGTGTGAGTAGTGTGTAGTAGTATGCGTGTGTAAGCGCTTTTGCTCTATTTGTTAATCATCATATACATATGCACTTTTTATTTGAGGAAAATTAGACATGCTGCACGTGCTTTTTGTGGTCATGTGGAAAATAAAATGATGATCATCAGTGATCTGATCACAGACGAGGCGAACAAAGAAAAGGCTGTTATGTTGCGTGAATAAAGATGTGATATCACAAAGTGATAGTAAAAGTAAATGTGAAAATTTATCATTTAATATAATATGATGAATCTGATCCGAATTTTGAAATTAGACCAATGCGAATTTCATCATCCATATTTTTTCGAGTGAGAACCATTTTGTCTGTCTGTCAATAAATTTTGTTGATTGAACTAATATTGTGTGTTTATTACTGTTTTAATTTTGTCTACGAAATAAAACTGAATTGAATACAATGAAATTACCTAGGTAATTTTCTGTCTTCTTAATTCACTGGCAATAATGGCAATGTAAACTTTTTTCTAATTTTTATTATAAAGGTTACAGACTCTGAGCTGTTTGTCCACTTATCCGGCACTTTAAACTTTGTCTATTGTAAAACGAAGTATTGCCTGTTTACATTTATTTATTGATTTCATTGCGAGTAATCACAATATTTATCACCAACGCGACGTTACCGCTACTTTGTTAAAATTATTTTTTTTTGTCTAAGATGCGATGTGGTAGGTACATATTATAGTACTCACTTAGACTGATTGTGTAGGTTGCCCTTTAATTGTAACTGTGATGAGTACCATTTTATTTGTAATAATCGTAATATTAATTACACATGTACAGTTAAATATACATAAAGCACGCACACACTTAATTGCTCAGTCAGAAAAAAAGAACTAGATTATTTATTAGTATAAGTTTTATCATTAAAGTATATTATCTATGTTTTCTAGTATATATACTATCCGGAAAACAATGTCGGTAGAAAGAAATGGGAGGCGTAATGAGGAATAATGTACTATTTAGGGATACAAAGTTTACTATTTTTACTACAACAACGAAGGATACGTGTTTACAGGAAAGCGCTAGATTAATTAATCTGCTCCCCAAAGGCCCACTAACAGTAACAACTAAAACTTTGTTGTTCACGTATGGGTTCAATGTGCACCATTGTGAGATTTAAAGCGAGCAAGGTAAAATGTTCAATTTATGATGTATTAACGGTAGTGATAAAACTGCAAGGGTGCCCTAAAACAACGCTCAAGTTATTTTCAGCCGAGCATGTGCAAAGTTTACAGGTAGGTATGTACATGTACATTATGTAGAAACTGTGTTTAAAGTTTCACCTGGTTGGCTCACCTTCCTATTTTTTTTCTTCATCGCCATCATCATCTTTAAGTTGGTTTTTAGCATTAGGTATGTGATTAAGTTTAGATGTTGCCGATAATTTTAATAGCCAAGAAGGCTGAAATGAAAACTGAAAGTTCTCTTTGGGTGATCTTGACTCATGTGTTGATTTTTAGGGATTGATTTGAACTGGTAATTTGCTTTTCTACAACAACACCACAAAATTTTTTAAAAACTCGAACACAATCAAGAAATTTTATAATGGGAATCGCCGATTTCATTTTGTAGCATTTTTGTTAATTTTTACTAGTGTGTGCAACATGTTGTTATTGTCTTTTAAAATTCTGATAACACAAAACAAAAAACACACTTGAATGATAATTTGGACACGTACCTAATACAAATAATAATAATACAAATTAATACAATACATCCGACATTTTTAACAATAAACTGATTGAGGGTTTATAGTGTGCAATCAAAATCAATAATGGAAATTGTACTGAAGCTTGAATTTTTAAAAAATGGCGTTTGATTTTTAAAGTCTGGGCAACTATTTATCTTATTTTTATACTTTCATGTAATGGCGTGCCAGATTTTTTTTCCTTATTTGCCACCTTATCATCTCTTATCTATTTACTATAGCGTTTCCAATCGCTAGCGAATTTCGCTTTTCAAAAGATAACTGCTTAGTATTTGATCAGGGACGTCGCTGTGATCTTTAACTTGTGTAAAAGGTTTCCAAAAGATGGCAAAAAATATATTTCGTGTAGGTACTTATGCTTGAGGAGTTGGCTTGTATTTTAAAGTAAAAGTTTGTTTATTATCGTTATTTGATAACTACAACGAAAGTTTTGTTGACAACATGTTTATAAAAGTCAGCAAAACAAAAATATTTCTATCTTAGCTATTAACTATTGTACATTTTTTTATTTGTTACAAAAACAAAAGAGGCTTTGCAGAATTTTTCTATTTTAGAATCATACATTCTGTAGTAATAGGAATAAATTATTAAAATTAATGCATACATTATTACATAGTAATTAGTAATAAAGTGCGTTAGGTTAACTTTGTCATTGCTACATAAAATGTATTGAGCAATTTTGAATACTGGCGGAGTCCCCAGGATGTGAGAATCCATCATTTAATTATCAGAAGACCATCCTGTACTTTCATAAAAGTGGTCAATATGTTTAATGTTGAACTGGAAACAACAAAGACAAAAAAATTAAACACCTTTTTCAATTATGATGGATACAAAACCCGTCGTTGGATTTTACATTTGATGTGACTAAAGACATCACAGTCTGGGTTATTTTGCGAGAAGAGATGTGTTTTGCTCGGTTTCCAAGTAATAATTTCGATACATTTCAGAAAGGCAAACACGATGAGAGGACTATTATATTTCATTTAATGGGGACTGCTTCAATTGAAAGTCTTAGAGCCACAAGAATCTATCTATTGTGGTTACTTAGAAAATCACATCTAAACAAGTCTCACAATCTCCGAAGAAAACATCTTATTTGTTTACTTACCGTAAGGCTCCTCATGTTGGGCGCTCTCGAGGCAAACTGTTCAAGTGTATCTACTTCTTTAAGGAACACCATATTAAAAGATTGGCAAACCATACTTCCAAAGGAATGTCCGGGGTGACAAGGAAGAAGTGGTTTGTTGACAGGTCGATCAAATGGGTACATCTGTAGTTAAAAGATTAAATATAAAATAATGGTATACTTTGCAATGATCTTTGAATTACTTCTTGATTGTGTATATACTTGAGATAAGAAAATAATTATCATTTTACCATCGGCCTTGCATCAGGATATTTTCTTCCGGGATGTCCACAGAAGATATAGGGAGAGTTACATGTCTCTGGGAATTGCAGGTCATCGGGACTGTCTTGAACACCAGCAGCTCCGCCTTGACCAGCGGCAGCTTCCATTTCATGTAAAGTGCGAGACCACGGTTTGGTTAAGGAGGAGTCGTGGGATCGACGCGTTATTATATTCTTGCCAACTCGCACTGATACAAACAAGAAGAACGAGACAAAGTGTATTACAATCATTATTATTTGTATTTAATTTACGATATTAAAGAAACTGCTGCTTACATTTAGCTTGGAAAGCGTCTAGCTGGAACATGAGACGTCTTTGTTCATTCATGTGAAGTCGGCGTCCTTTCTCATCGTAACGTGGGGACATGAAAATACGGATTGTAGCCTTTCCAGTTTTTGATCTCGCGCATGGTTTTCGTTCCTATTAAACAATTACATACTTAGGTTCGCTACTTTCCAAAAAAAAATTCTTTTGCTATTTAATCTCTCCACAATAATTATTTTCATACCACAACAATTTTGAAAAGGAATGGTTCATGAGACATATGAACAGCACAAATTTTGCCCTGTTCCTCATCAGCCACATCAACGCTTCTGTCTACTCCAGGGGACAAGTCAAATTTCTTATCTGTCCAGAATGTTCTCAATTGATTGATGGTGTCATGACCCTTTGAAGCAATTTCAACATGGCGGATCTCAACTCCTCGCCACAACAATGGCCATTCTCCCTACAACACAATAGTGATAAGATATTTCAGTTAATTTCTGAACGTCATGCTAAACCAAAACCAAAACTACTACTGTTTTAACTCACCCCAATGGCTTTGTATGGTGCCAGTTTCGACTTAAACTTTTCAAACAAGTTATCAATAAAGGTATGGTAAGGATAAAAGGCGGGATCTCTAATGGACATTGCCTGTTCAGCCATAGGACCAGGAGGTATGTGTTGCTTGTAAAAGGGATCTGATGCGAAAGCAATCATCAAGTGTCCACTATTGTGGAGACCAAATGTGTCATAATAAAGTGGATTGACAGAGCGATCATTCGCTTCCACAGTGTTTGACAAGGGTTCAATGCCTTGGCTATGGGAAATTGGGACATGCTTTCCATTTATCTGTAAAACGCAAGCACACATGCATTTGTTCATGAAAGTTTATTTGGGTACTCGCAACAATCAGTTGTCAGTTGTCTAGCAACAATTATTATTATTATTATGGGTAACTTACCGAGATCATTTTACCAGACTTGATGGCTTTCAAGAGGCGACCATAAACTCCCAAAACTTCTGGCATAATAATGTCCCGTGAGAAATTGGGATCATCCAAGTGAATAATATCTGTCAAGGGCAGTTTTGGTGGACGAGCGGCCCAGTACTTTCCTGACGACAAATCGGCTAAATGTGAATTATATCCCTCGTGAATGATACCACCGGGCACAAATTCCAATTCATACGTTCTTGGCAAACCATTGGACAGGCGTTCAGCATTGTACCTGAAAAGTTATAGAGGAAATACGTCCCTAGAAACCAGTATATGCCTAAATGCAATTTACATTGTATCAGTTGTAAATGTCCATTATCTTCTATCAACGGCACCATCTCCAAACATTCTATAAACCTAAAATTCTCGCTTCATCACCACTAAATTTTTATGGCTTTGACCTCATCATTAGTGTGAGCCCTCTGCACTGAAGTTTACCAATGCCACACATATTTGGCATGAATAAGCTGCTAAATAAACCATAGCTTGTGAATAAATAAGAAAAACGGATAATATTCTACATTCCGTATACATTAAAATCGTGTAAATCGATTTTTGTAATCAGCCAAGTACATTCCCTATATTTTATTCACCAAAACGCCTACTTGCGTTTCATTTCATTTCAATCATTTTCTATTTTCCTTTGATGCAAAATTGAAGGTTACGAAGATTACTAAATATAAAAGTTTGCCAATGGTTGAAAACCTTGTCTTCAGCCCATAAAAAAACTTTTACTTTTTCTCTTTCAAACTAATTTAGCATACGTAAACCAGTATGAAGTGCACCCAAGCATTTCAACAGGTTCATTGTAGTTCAGTCAGTCAAGAGGATTATTTTAGCCCCATCGAGATTTTTTGATTGTTTTTATAATTAGGGGTTAAGTGCGCACACTGCAACATTTTGCAATAAATCATCAGTGTAACAATGTAATCGTTGAGCAGAAGAGAATGCGAATGTTTAAATGTGTAATTTTATAGTAGCCTACCGAGCAACTAGGGATCTATGCATCGTGTAGAAAATCTCTAAATCGTCAGTCAGTTCCGGAACAATGTAAAAACAGAAGAAGAAATTTTATCATTAATAAAAAAATTAAATTAACAAAAATGTCTACATGTTTACGTCTTCGTATAACTAAAATTGATAAATCTAACGCACCTGCATGCCTGTCAGGCCTTCTGCCAGATGTAACATTAAGCGGGTATTGCTGGTGCCAGTACCTGAATCAATAAAACAGGGATTTAAAATTTAAACAACAAGAAGGGAGTCAAGATGGAAAATTAGTTTTATCGTAACAATAAAGCATGCAATAAAATTGCAATCAAATTAGCTAATTGAAAGTGATTCCTCTCTCACCAGTGGTGTTGGTTTAAAGATATATCCTGCATACATAAAGATCAAAATGACTTTGTAGTTATTGTGTTTAAAAAGACTAAAGTATTTTTAAACGGATTTTCAGCTTAAATTAATTATAGGACCCACCTCTCTCCAGTACCACAATTTGTTCTCAATTCCGTTGTCCCTTCCAACTTGGCCATCGACACGCACGCAATGGCCACCTTTCTTCTTTTTTCCCTTGCCACCCTTTCCTTTTCCTTTGCCCCGTTTATGCTTATCATTATCCTTGCCTTTGTTACGGTTATTAGCTCCGTAACCTTTGTTTTTATTCCCATTGCCACCGTTTCCTTTATTTCTGTTTTGACGGCCGAGATTACCTCCGTGACGAAGAATTGTAGCTTGCAATTGATTTTCGTTCACTTCCACAGTTTCTTCATTTAGTTCTCCTTTGACCGTTCTGCGAGAGTCCTTTTTGTTGTTACCAGCACCAGTACTCTTACCGATTATTGTACCATCTAAACCTACAAATTCCCCACTTATTTCCCCCGAATCGGGAATAGGCTGCTCGGTCGTACTGGAAGGCGTAAGTGTTGTACTGGAGGTAGTATTGGCGTATGCAGATGATGAAATGCTTCTATATTTCATTTTCGGCTTTCCACTCGCAAAAGAATTGTTTCGTCCAGGCACCTGCAGGTTGGATTCATCAAGTGTCAATTATAAAGAAGTTATTTTAATTCTAACGTTTCGATTCAATTACATGAATTTTCATCAGGGAACAAAATTATAATTCGCAAAATAATGTGCTTACCAAAGGAATCATTAAAATTTCACGCTTTATTCTCTTGGCACGGTCTCCGTGCTTTTCAGTTAGTAATACTACGGTATCGGTCCATTTCATCCTTGATAAGATGCGCAGGGATAAACCAGTCCGGCATGGCATCCAAAGGTGTAGCTATAAAGTGAACGTTAGAAAAGCTACAGTAGGAAACTCTTATACTTTGTCTTGCACAAGCTTACAGTCTTGACCTACCTAAAGTGAAACCCGACATATCTGGTCTTTCTTGAGCAGCGGCAATCAGACCCAAGTACCAAATCTTTGGATTCACCTTGTGATGATACAGAAGATCTCTCGCAAGAGCAAGTACGTCAGCAGGAGATTTTTGCATCACAAAAAGTCTTTGAAGCTGGTGCCAGGCTTCAATATGAATGGGAGACAAACTGTAGAAAAATGATCCTTTAGGCATGAGCTCGTTAATGTGTCCTACTTCTCCGGAAAAGTCTTCTTCACTAGAGGAAGCACTACCATCGTCCTCGAGATGTGGTCCCCGGAAAAGTTTCAAAAACTCTTTTTGCATCTTCTTATCCACAGCTATTGCATAACATGAATAATAATGTTTAATAATAATAATAAAAAGTTGACGCTTTTCAAATCAAAATTTGTATATTTAAAATTTTAACTTACGAATGGCGGGCACAAAGCGTCTGCCAGCATGATAGTGAAATTCTTTGTGGGAAAATTTTTTGTTTCCTCCAGTCACCTCACAGGTAAGCCTACACAAAAATTAAGTTGAACAAAATATACATGGAAACCAAACCTTGTCTGGAAAAGTTTTTTTGCTTTTTGTATCTTACTGTAAAACGTCTTCGGTGCTATAGAAAAGATATGACATGAACAAATAGACTCCAACAAAACTGATCACATTTAAGTAATGGTCCTTTGGGATGGCTAGTCTTTGAGCAGCCAGAAACAAATACTGTAAGGCTTTATGGGGGTGTGTCAAAATATGATGATAAATGTCGAGAAACCCAACATCTGAAACAAGTCCAGCGGCACTATGCCCAATTTCGCTTCCCAAGATCGTGGGTTCGTTATATTCGTTAGGTACATAAACGGTTGTGGGAGGACCAACAACCACTGGGGAAACACCGGCAACTGGTACAGACACTCCGTACGGAACGTCTACAGGCAGACCTGGAAGGGACGACGCTGAATGCTCTATGGGGATATGATTCATGGGATGTACTATTGTTGGTGGGAGAACATAACTTTCCACAATAGTAGGTACTATCCCACTTCCTGAAGAAAGTGTATTTGGCACATAATGCTGAGGTATTGGAGACTGTGGTGGGGGAGCCACAACTACGGTAGCCCCTGGTGGATGTGCTTCGAGAGGAACACTATCAAAAGCATAACTTGTTATTGGGCCACTTCTTTCCACATTTGGTTGTGTGTCACTGGGAAGAGCCAATAGGTCCTCGTCTGTGTCAATGAAACCTCCACTGTCAAATTGCGGCTTAGGATCGGGTTCTGCCTTTGTCGACACATTTAGCACTGATAAAACTAAAATAAGCACAAAATGGTGCCGCGACCAATATTTCCGGCGAACTTTAACACAGGCCATCTTGAAAATATGTTTTATTTTTTTAAACAATGCTTAGAAAAAAATTGGACTTTGGTATGCAATAGCCAAACAATGTGAAATGTGATGACGAGTACAAGTCACACCGAAATCTATAAGCAATGATAATTTTTATTCAATTTTTTTTGTGTGTTCAGTCATCATCAGCAGATGCGATGATGATGAGACACGTCCTAATTCAAGGCCCTAATTCTCAAGACTGAATCAAAAATTGATCAGGATCGTTGATGTAATATTCAGCAATTCATTTAGACTTTATAAAATTGGAAAATCGAGAGTGTTATGTGCATACAAAGATGAGGGAAATCATAATTACCATTGTTGTACCTAAATTACAAAAATAATACTAAATGGATTAGTTCGATAAAAGTTACGTATTCGAATTCGAATTATGTAGCATTTAATACCATGTGATGATGCTTAAACAACAAAATAAAGGCGTGCTTACTCAAAATTATCGTGTGGAAAGACGATATCGATACTAATCATATCATTCTCATGTTATGCGGCAGCGGTGGTCATCACTTAATGGAGCTCTCAGAGAGGCTTCACAATGTCTACTGGTTGAGATCGAGATACTATTACCATGACCATTGATTAGGTTTTGAAAAGCAAGACCGTTTCATTGGCGGCAATGTACCTATAAAAATAAGTATTTATGTGTGTACCTGTAATTATCGAAAGAAATGCCGGCTGTACATACAACAACAACAGCAGAGCCACCCCAAACCCCACCCTGATGTTACTGAAAAGGGTCATTGTTTTTAAAAGGTTGTGCTTGTGAAATTTCACAATTTTTAATATTAAGCAGCGTGCCTTGTTATTTTATTACGTGAATATCAGTTTAACAAATGTATGATAATAGCTACCTTATAAATTTACAAGTTGGTTTAGCACGGATTTAAATTTCACGTCGAATGAGTGAGAGAGAAGAAGATGTGAAAAGATAAGGATAGTGCGTTACGTTGATGAAAATAATAAAAGGGGTAAATAATCAATGAGCCATTTTTGTTTTTGAAGTAAAGTTTAGACTCTACGGCTAGGACTCTGCGTGCGTACCTAAATGACTACACGTGAGACTGTAAACAAGAGGAGGGAAGAGATGTTTTATTTAAAGATTGTTTTTCACTTTTCATGAAGCGTTCCTCCTCATCATGATGCATCAGATAAACAGAGAGTTTCATCACTTTAACTACAGAAAATAAAATGAGGGGACGCTGAAATTCAGTCTTGGGGTGATTAAGGTGTTGATGATCATGTAACAAAATAATTTATGCTTTTCTTTACTGCACCTTCAAGCGTATGCATCTTTGCTTCTGTTCTACACCATTTGCTCGTCTTCACTTGTGATTAATTATACGTGTCTAGAGTCTCAAATAAGCAAACGCGTCAAAATTGAATTTTTAAAACGTGAAATCTCATGTAATGATAGCAACAGTGATACATTTGTATTTATTAGGTATTTTCATTAATCATTGTTCATCAATCATGCAAAGTTATTTAATCAGGGGTAAAGATGGAAAGATGGAAATGTTCGTATTGAAGCATTGAAGATATTATATGAATTTACTATAAAAACATGAATTTGTTTTCTAGTAAAAGTGTTGGACAATTAGTGTAAGTTTGTTGTAGCCCCAAAGTGCGCGTCGCCAGGATGACCAATGAAATTAGATGAGGTGTGAAGTGTGAATGTGAGGACTGACCTTTACCAATGCACCATCCCCTTTTAAAGAGCATGAAAAACTAATTTACAGTTATCAAGAATCGTTTCAGTGATTCATTTAATATTTTTTGAAAACAAAATGTTGTGAAAATTAATTTTTGGCTTTGGACAAAATTGTAGATTTAAAAGAAATCATAAACTCTATTTTTATGGACGATGTAGGAAAGCTGAGAAGGGCAATTAAAGGACGAGGTCAATAGATGATAGAAAAGCTACCAACTGGCACTGACACTAGTAATTATTACCATAAGGTGTGAGTATTATCAAAACAAAAAATTAAAATGATAAATAACGTTGTACAGTACTTAAATATAGCCAAAAGATGAGGATAGTGACCTCTTCGAGAGCATCTAATAGTGAATGTTGTGAAAATGACGGAGAAGCTACCTAGCTAGTTTGTAACTTGAGGAGTTACAGTTAGAGATAAAAGTCATTGCCTAACATCCTCATCACTGATTGTTATCGTTGTTGGTATATTGTAGATGTAACTTAATTGATCCCATGTACTTGATGTGCTTTAAAACATCAATACGCGTGGTTTTCAAAATAGTTTTTTCTTATCTCTCGAAAAGCGAAAGTGTGCGTAATAATAGTGAAATGTTCAAAGTTATGAAATAGGTAATAGCTAGAACAAGTGGTTCTAAAAGTGAATTGGTAGCTAATGTATATATGAAACAGGAATGAAATCCAATTCTATAACGATGATACCTGCTTGTCTAGGTACCTGACAAGGCACTTGTTTGGGCATGTGCTCTACATATAAAACGTCGTTTCTATAGTTTAACTATACCTGAAATCTTGCTCGATTAGTGTAATACATACATTCTGAGGTAAAATGGCATAATGGTATGCATTCAAAATTTTTGTCTTAAAACATTGTTATCATTATTATATTAACTGTTCCTGAGAAAAATATAGGGTTTTAGAAGAAAATCATCAGTTTTATCTTACCTCTGCACGTAAAAAACTTATTGTTTAGTATCTCAAGTTACTTTGAAATTTTCACAATTCTCGGGCCAAATTCATACGGAGACTTGGGACAGAAGATCCCACTGAATACTGAATCACGATAAACGTAAAAGTGAATAGCATATATAATAATGACATATTTTGATGATTTTAGTAGCTTAATGGTATGCATAAAAGTGAGGTTTTACTGACAAAGTTCCGGATTCTAGTCATTTTAGTGCAAAAATTACAGCAATGCCTGGATGAATTTAGAAGGTTTTGATAATATAATGATTACTATGAAACTTGAACTTGAATATGAAACTTTTAAAACTGCAAAGTATGATCAAAAGTATACCGAGTAAAAGGAAAAAAATCCTTTCCTCAACTCAAATTATCATTTATTTAAGCATTTAAAATAAATTTCTTTACATAAATTCAAATTATTACATCACATAAACGTATTACCCGATGGCATAACCTTTTTCAATATAAACACACAGAAAGAAAGAATAAGGCTTATCATTGTCATCGACCAGTCAATATAGCATGTAATAACATTTAACACCAATAAATTGACGCTGACTTATACCCTACAATAAATAAAATATTAGACAATAATACACTTGCAGTTAATACAAATACAATAAACATCAATATATTGTCCACAATCAACAACAGCAGTTTTCTACAAACGAGGTTCTCTATTAGAAATGAGGCAATACCAATACTACCGTTTTAAAGAACGACATAATATGTATGTATATATATTCTCCCTCGCTGTGCTAAAAATTTATATTTGAAGAGAAAAACGTGTGTCCACATTTACGCTGTAGTAGTACAATACCATAGCAACAACAATAATTAATAATTTCATTGCACAGACATTATGAGTTTAACACACATCCTACCATAGTATAGGATTTCAGTAAATGTTATTTTTAGTAGGTAATAAAGTAATAATACATAAAGTCAAAGTAGCTCCGTTCTGTTTCTTTATTGATTGAATCCAATCATCAAGTTTTGCCGTCATGCACAGCACAGTTTTCTTTCCAGCCCACCGCGCTGGGAAATACCATTTTCATGTATGAAAAACTACAACAATTTTCATAAAAGCTAGAGCAGCACAGAGATAAAAATCTTGACGTGATCGTGTTAACAATGACCAGCGTAAACTAACTATTTTTGTTTTAAAGGGAGTTTAAAAGGCATTCCGATTCCAGTTTTAACAGTTTACGTAGTGGACACCTACTACGAGAGGATACAATGTAGACGAACGTTTTCCTTACTATTCATGTTTATATTTTCACAAACGTTTAGCTTAGCTCCATAGCTAATACCTTTACTAGTACTTGCCCTTACATTGCTTTAGTAACGAAGGTGTCTATAAATCATTCGTTTGCGTTATTATAGTCATTAGATGAAATTATTATTAGTATTAAGTACCTACCCAGTATAAATTATAATGGTTGTTATTATTGACTTTTTGATTAAGCCTATTCAACAGTTAGCTCCTGCACACAAGCGAAATTTCCATGGTAACTACACGCAGCACAGAAATATGCTAAAGCTAATAATAACAACAACAATAATACTCTGATTTGCTAATTACGTTTCTCTACGATTAAAGTCGGTTAATTGTATAATCCGAACTTTGTAGACCGCATGCGAGCTCTTCTGGTGGTAGGAAAAGGATTAAAATTTTTCTTTGGTTTGTTGCCAGCGCCGTTACTACTTGCTTGGCCACTGGTAGAGTTACTTCGTGTCAGTGACTTTCGCCGGACTTGATTACGTAGAGTATTAACTGCACCACTAGCACCCTCGCCGCTACTATTTCTCCTTCTCGCAGGAGTAGTCTGGGTGGTAGTTGCTGAAACTACAGTAAATCCACTGGAATGTGGTTGAAAGCCGGTCATGGAGGTGGATGCTGAACAAGCATTGGTTGCTATGGTGCTGCTACTTCCGCCACTGCTACATCCTGAGGAGTCTTGGTGTCTTAATGAAGAAGTGCATGCACCACCTTGATAACTTTTCCTGCAACCACTACTACACATACTATCTTTTCTAGAAAGCGAATTTTTCGAGGAGCATGTAGGAACACCAGAGTCTCTATCTGAACTGTCGTCGCCTTTGTTAACTTCACCTTCCTTGGAAAAATTTGAAAGTTCAGGGAAGCCACCGGATACGTCAGAACATGAAGATCCCTCGCCGTCATCAAATTCCTCCAAATCTTCATATTCGTCGTCCCCTCCAACGGCACCGCCACCTTCTTCTGTTACAGCTAACTCGTAAGTTGCTGGTTTCAATTTCAGTCTCTGAAGGATTGCAATATTTTGACGAATTACAGCGTTAATCTCTTCGGTAGTTTGGCATTGACAAGGACAAGCAGTTGTGGGAAATACATTGCATACATCCCCACATTCTTCCCCATTTTGATGACCACCGCTGCTACCATTTCTACAAATAAACTCGTCTGCTTCAGCTTGACCAGATTTGTCTTGTTGACAAATGTGATCATGACCAGTTGTATTTGTAAGGGGCGGGGATGTATTAAAGGCCAATAAAAAGTCTTCTTTGGCTACTGGACTCGCAGGAAAATTCTTTGGCCTTGGGGGAAACGACATATCCTTTGAGGGGCTTTTACTTGGCGAGCGTTTTTTACTACCGCTTTTCAGACTTGTTTCAGTGAGATCAGGACTGACAGGGCTGACCAAGCAACTACTTACATCGACTTTGGTTCCGCTAGTTGGTTTCGAGATGGACAGTTCTTCGTCTTCTGTCACATCACGGTTCTCTTCGGAACTACTTCCCGTCAACGGATTTAACTGCAAGAAATCTGGTGTATTCAACGGAGTAAACGGTTTAATACTACTGCTCATTGCGTGAACACCGCTCAAATCCAAAGTGAGACCACTTCCCATCTTTCTTGGAGGTTTAATTTTGTTATCAATATCGAAGACTTGATCTTCGCTGTCATCAAGTGTTGCTTTGTCTTTCGTTAATGTCATCATAAAATGTGAAACAGAGTCAGCAATATCTTCAGAGGATACCTGAAAGTCATTCAAATGTCCATGTTTTTGCAACGAATGAGTCCGTTTGGTATCCTCTGGCGTATCTACACAAATGTCTGGTATGTCTATGCTGGAAACTGATTGACTTGACCGATTTCCGCTGGAAGTCCTTTTAGAATACGAGCTTCTTCGTGATTTGGGCATGGGGCAATCTAAACTATGTACTGGGCTTAACGGGCTTTTCATAGGACTGCTTAAAAGACTTGCTGCACCGTGACTATCACTCAAAGAGGAAATGGACCCTCGCGGACTTAAAAAGTTTTTGGGAGTTGGGGTGGGTGTGACCTTTAATGAAGTGTCGCGTAGAAACAGTTCTGCACACATGTTTTCGGGTGCAATGGGACTTGGTAAGGGACTTCGTTCAAATTCTGGTAATGCAAGACTCTTTGGGTCAATCGCAGTCTGACAAGAGTTGAGAATTCGCAAATTCTGAAACTGCAACTCACAGATACGTTTGCTTAGGTTCTCATAAAAGCTGTCACTTTTCCCCAAGCGGCTAATTTCTTCCAAGAAATGTTGACTGTCATTAGCATCAAGCATCTTTGGTCCAGCTGAATCCGATTCACAAGACAACTTTCCCAGCGCAGGAGGAAAGCCTGTACATGACGGGTGCTCCTCCGTACTACTACCACATGGGCTCTTTTCTTCAAGACTTCCCTCTGGCATTTCTAATGGTGGCAAAGATGCTATATCATTTACTTGATGATCGACATGTGTTCTGTTTAATACTCCTTCCTTCTCTTTTCCTTCAGTCGGGGGCGAAATTTTGGGTTTATTAAGTTCTAAATCTGCTTCTTTTGGTAGCTGACACAAACTTAAATTGGATTTATTCGACTTCAAACTCGCAGACCCTGGCGAGTCTGACTTGGATTTCTTTATCGCCTTAGGCTTTTTCCATCTCCCATCAGCTTCACTCCATACGCCCTCGCTATCCGACGAGTCACTTGACAAACTGCTATTGCTATCACATAATTCTGTTGAACTCGAACTGTCCGTTGTGTGTCCACTAGACGCCGAAGCTGTCCTTCTTCTCCTAAATTGCTTGCTTCTTACTTTTGGTGCAGCTTTATCCCAAGTCATTGTAACTTGTTTTCCACTCACAACCTTTTGCCCTCCAGCTACCCCAATGGCCCGAGTATTCAAGTTGTGGCTGTGACAGTTCAAGTTACTCCCCGTACTGTTATTGTTATTATTACAAAGCTGACTTTTACTTCCGCTGCTAGCTCGTCTAATTTTTGGTTTTACAGTCTGGATCCCCGTACTTACATTGACCATTTGTTTTTTCATTGTCGGTGCGACAAACAAACTGTTTGATCTCTGACCTGGTACTCGTATCCGTGAATGTTCTAGCCCCTTTAGTATTATTGTTGTAGCTTTCTGACGATCTTTCATTGCGGCATAATGTCGTTTCAAATTGTCAAGTTCTCGTTTCGCTAGAAAAAACGATTTATACGGTGTATCTTGTTGAATTAGGGCACGTTGCTGTTGTCTCAGTTCAGGCAATCCTGGGAAGGGAAAGGGGCCAACAGAGACAATACATTTTACCAGAGCATTTGGATCCATCAGACCAAACTCTAGCATTTCACGAGTGACGACGCCCATAACGCTGTAAAATTCATCAGCAGAATTCACCGCTAGAATCCTCCTGCAATGCGTTAAAGTAAATTGCATTAATTTTATTGTCAAGATGTGATCCGAATAAAAATGTCCACATTCAACAGACACAACAGAAGAAAGCTTTTAACCACTCGACAAAGCTGATGATAATCAAATAATCCTCTTGATGTGAACAAATGCTGTTCCATTTATGATCAAATGGCTTATAAGCCCATTCTTTACGAAAACTTTTTTGTCCTTGGTTCACCAACACTGTATAATCAGTGGAGTGGAGTCAGAAAAAACAAAACTGTGATTTTTTAGTAATCCTTTTTTTGTGACAACGGCAAAAAGTAGAAAGTTAGCAACTCTTTCAATTACAAAGATAGCATTACAACAACTTCTTTGCTTTAAGAGTCGCTTTGTATAAACAAGCTTACTATGGCATTGTCCATTTCCAGGACCTACTTCCTCCTATACTACGACTACGATCCCCGAATCGTAATGTGCTGCTGAAGCTCATTTGTCAGAACTGACTTTGTGGGTGTGTAAAAAATCCATATCATTAATTAATGCCAAAGTTGAACAGTCAAACGATAGTCATGTTCTTCGGAACAGTAATTTCTCTAGTGGTGCTTAAGGGTGCAAGAAGGAAAGCAAACACGCAATAAACCCAAGGTTTAAGTTTAGGGATTTGAGTTAATTTTGTTAAAAAGTTACTTTCATTTCCTAGCCTTTAGCATATGGAACACAGCTCTTCGTAATTCCATGAATTGGTTAACATGGCACAATGATATATTCTTACAAAACACCTCTAAATACATACGACAAACAGCAAATGTACTTTTAAGGTTTTGTTGAAATGACTGGACAAATTTTCTACAATTTCCGGTTAATATTATATGGAACTTAAAAAAGGAGTAAAAACAAAAAGGCATTCATGACTTTTATAGCTAGGTATGATCAAACGCCCTGTGGTATCTATTTACGGCTTCCAAGAAAGAAAATGAATGCCTACCTACACACCTTACACCTACGTCTAAAATAAATAGGAAAAACGAAACCCCGCCGAATAGAATAATATGTATTGTGACGACACCATACTACGGTAAATAAAATTGTTATGAATACAGACGACGGAAGCTCATAACAATTTCACACCTACACAAATAATATGCTCAGGAATCTTCCAAAACACTACAAACAAATTTTTTTAGTGCGCGCACAATGAAAATAAATACACAATGCTTTGCAAAGGGCACAGCAGAAGTCAAAACTGATTGTGCTTACGGTCATGAGTACATTAAGAAACTTACGGTTCTATAGCAGTCCATAAAACAAGAGCTGTTCGGAGAAGCACTTCAGAGCCCTCGAGAAACACCAAATCCCAAATCTGTAGAACATAAAATGTAACAAAAGGTTTTATATTTTATTTACACATCTTTTATTCCAAATTTTACATGTTTGCAAGTTGTTCATCAGAGTTCAATGGTATTAAGTATATCTGTATATACTACATTATTTCACATACTACAGTCACGGTCTAATTTTAAAAGGAATTTTCAATGCAGAGCATCCATAATTAATTAGGTTGGACGATAATAATACTATTTTTCTTGAAAATATGAGCTGGGATCATTGAGGCTTGAAGTCAAAATGTTCAGAAATGCGTCGGCATTAAAAAGTAGCACAAAAAACATCAATATACAAATATTCGGTGGAGGGAAATACAACAGCGCCCATTACATTATACCGTCGTTAAAGAGTTAAAAACCGCGCTAGTATTAATCATTATCAGCTCATTGATCTAAACTTTAATGTATTTATTTAGGTAGTACACAGTAAGCAATAGGACTATATGGGACTGAAAACGCGTACAAAATGCTGTTAACATTAACATGGTTTACAACGTGACTTTGACTTGCTTTGTTGTTTTACTTACCCTTAAAACGCTGTTTGTTGGCAAGCAG
>JAHZNB010001346.1:0-23408 GCA_027744295.1 Callyntrura guangdongensis
AACTTGTTAATTTTAAGCAGGTGATGGAAATAATAGTTGATAAATTAATTAAAAATAACAATAGCTTAGAGATTTCTCTATTGATTTACTAAAAGCAATACAATTGTATAATCCATACCTCACCTGTACCAGCAGATGAATCCACCAAGGTGGACCATAAAAAGAAAACTCCTCCATGTCCAACAATGATTTAAATAAATGCTGATAGCAGGAATGATTTGTGTCCAGATTTGTCATATTATTGTCATAATGCTGTTGATACCAGAGGGTACAATTTTCTTCAGGGGTGGGATCAAATATGTAGCTGGAATTGGTGTCATTAAACGCCATAATGATGATTTCACTTTCGTGGAAAGCTGATGACTTGCTGGTTGTTGTTGGTTTATGTTGTTTAGGATGAGTTGAAGTGGTGTTGGGTTCGATGGTTGATGCAAATGATGAACTCGTGCGCGAGGTTAGGAGAAGCGAGATGACGACAGAGGTAAAGAGAGAGGCTGGTGTTTACTTGGTGAAATGAGGTTTGTCAAAGACCCTACACACAAAAGAGAAAGACAAATAATTCTTTTTATTGCTGATCATGTTACTTTCTTCTTAAATGTCCATATATGTAGGTATACAACTTTGATTTTTACAGTAGTGCAGTGCCAATGGGGGACGTGCTACTCATATGGCTAGTGTGGTGGGATGATGTGAAAGCATTGTATAAACAAATAGGGAGATGCTTTTACACCAGTGTTCCTGGTTCGAGGAAGCAAAGATTACAAGGATGTTTACAGAGCTATTGCAGTCGTCAGAAGTGCAATATATACATACATTAATTAAAAGGTAAATAGATTTATATGCTTTCAGTTCGATATGGGGTCCTAACTAAAAAATTAGTCGAATGTATTTTTAGAAATGTGTACCCATTACTTGGAAATATTACATTCTTTGGGGGGTGGGATGTGGATAGTGAGTTGCCAATTAATTTGATGCAGATCAATAAACGGTGCGTTTTTCTTGGAAGCCATTATATATTGTTGTAGGTTTGGTTATGCACTTTTAAAGTTCTAGTTTCATCAACCTTAATGATAGGGGACAGAATTGGTGAGAGTGAGATGATCAAACAAAAAACTCAGTTTTCGAACCAAGTTGATTTCTCAATTTATTTTGGTAATGGTTAAGTTAACTTACTGACGTAAGTTGTAATAGTGAATAGTGAGATAACCATACTTGAATGAGTTTGAATAATGAATGTTACGAGTTGTACTCGAAACGAACCTTACAAGTCCAAAAAACGTGATAGGCGACATAACTATCATTATTACAATCAAGATTTGCACAATAATATTCCGTTAATATTAATTTGAGTTTATGAGCATTTTTAATTTCGTCGTAATTCAATACGCCAGTTTTAGCAGGAATAAAAGAAGCTCATGTAAATCAAAATCCACGCTTTTTCAATTATGTTTCTAGAATCACAAAAATAGAATTGTATAACACAACGCAGCGATTTCATCATATTTTCTTGATAAAACCTAACTATTTGAGAGAACAATTTCCACACTCCTTTAAACTTATGCCAATAAAAATATTTCAAGCTTGAGACAAAAAATGTGAAGTGATGCTATCATAATGGTCACTTCTTATGAGGTTCTGGCCATGGGTACCCTTTCTCTTATTCAATTCATCGGGCAACCACCACTTCGTCTGCCCAACTCGTGCTCACACACCAAATAGGTAATTAGACCCATAATTAATGTATAATTTGATTCCGAGAACTTGTGTCTGGCAGTCGAATAGTCCAATTCTGTAACCGTTAATTACAGGGACCAGCTTCAGAGCTGCAGCTCTAATCATAAAAATAAAAATAAATACATTCCATTTGGAGAATTTATTTAAGCAGATATTAAGAGTGACATGGTTGCCAGCCATTTCTGTCTCCTATAGGGCACACTGACTGAACTGTGTTCGTAAATATGTACACTTAAAACGAAAGCGGGCATCATATAAAATTAGCTTCTTTTGTAGTTAAGTTAATGTAATACACACGCCGTGTGGTGCAAGCGACTTCATTACTAGATAAGTAAAACCTTGACTGCGTTCTGCTTACTGGCACTGGTTTGCCAAAGGAATGTCGTTGCCACCACCGAATGTGTGCATTTTGTGTTAGGTACCTACGTACTTGATATCGTAGGATATGAAAACACGAGAAAGGCACGAAGGCGTCTCTCTCTCTCTCTTTTCACTTCTCTTATTCTTCACCCTACTACTATGCGGGTGGTTAGTTAATGTAATAAAGACTAGAAAGATACGTTAGGTACAATGGGAATTGCTTCCGCCTCGCTTCCTACTTTTGAGACATGATTTTCTTCCACCTTTTCCTTGCGTTCATTTCATTTTATAGACAGTGCTCTGGGTTCATTTATTTGGAAAAGCTTTGAAAGCAACTAAGGGCGAAAGATTGCGACAGGCAAAACGCAACATAACTCTACGCCTTTTTCTAAGAATATAAGATGAAATTCTGTCTGTCTGTACACGATTCACTTGTAACAAATACAAACGACAACATACTGTTCTCTCAGTGAAAGCACGACCATTTTTCTTTTTAACCTTTTCACCAAAAGCAACAAGCATCTTTCATGATGTTAGTTCGTCCTTCATACCGTTGATTACATATTTTCTCGTATGGTATTCATACTGTCCTACGGTGCCACTTCCTGCTCTTGATGAAGAATAACTCTGGTGGTACGATTAAATACTACCAGAGTTCACAATGCGGGAGTTTCATTTACTTTCACTAACAAGATTTTTGTCCAACTACAAAATCTCAGCAGGGATAAAAGGAAAATTAAGCGAGTTGTTGTAAGTGTTTGTGTCACAGGGTGTTGCTAAATATGATTAAAAAGCGTCTTGGTTAAACACTTAAGTCTATTAAAAGATTATTTACGTAGACTGTCATCTCAATTGTAATTTATCAGAAAGTTTTGCTAAAACGAAATACTGCATTAACAAGTCAGTGTAAAATGTACTAAAAGGTCGTTGTTTGGATTTACTTATTACAAAGCAAGGACTATTTTAACCAGTAATAGTTCACTCTCACTGGTAAAAGTTAAGTTTATAGAAATTATAAAATTTAACGGAATGGCGGATAAAATGTGATTTCTTAACGAGTAAAAAACAATATAAATATTACACCCAAGACAGTTTTTCTGATTTTTTACTCTTACCCTGTAGTAATTATTTTGTGTTCCTAATCGTTTCAAGTGGCCATACTGTCACACATCATGTTTTCCAATAGTTTACATACCATTCCAATAAAAATATCTGTTGTTCTTACAAGAACGTATAAAGGCTTTTACGAGTTTAATAAGTAGTTAGTAAATAGAACTCTTCGTCTTCCAATGAGTCTAGATTTACTATTTACTAGATAGTTTTACTACTCCGTAAAATTCAACTCCCCCGTAACAATGATATCATTTCTTATAATTATTATCAACCTTCCTTTACCAAAAGTGTTTGTAGCCACAAGGAACTCATTTGCAGTCTCACCCTAGTGAAAATGAAAGAAGTAAACTATCGCTTATTACTTGCACACTTCTAAGTATGAATGTACTATATTTGTGACTACAATCTCGTATGTACCTGATAGTCTATTTTATATGTCCTTATATGCTGTAACAAAAACGTAGCTTTAATTGGCTGAAGCGTATTTTAAATACATATTCCATATATATTGTACGTATACGTATTTTAAGGATTTATAGCCATGAGCATACACACGGTGACATCCCCTTTTTCACAAAATCATTCGTATTCACAGCACAAAAAATACAAATCATTCTCAAGAGCAAGAAAGTTTGTCTTGGCCTAATCACTGGTTGCCTCGACAGAGACGGGATTTTCGCGTCGCAGAGGCAGGTGCTTAACATGAGTTGAGGATAACTCCCCAGCTTTTTTGGCAATGTGTCCCAAAAGTGCCGCATCGATTAATTAGCTTACAATGGTGCAGAAAAGCAATTCCTATTGAAAGTCAAAAAGCTTCTTGATATTCTACACCTTAGCTTTATGAGCAGCTGTAGTGGTAATGTAAGATCTTTTTGCATTGTTCCTTACTAATTCCTCTTTGAGGTCGTTTCAAGCTTCTTATACCTGACGAGATCGTTATATGCCAAGTGTTGTTTGTATTTCGTGAACCATTCAGTCTACCAAGTCTGGGGAGGTTTTGCTGCAAGACGATCAATGTCTGACTTGGTTTATTAATGAATTCGCTTTTCTTCCTTTTCAGGCAGTCTAACTTTAACCGCTGATTCTCCTTTCTTTACTGTGCTTGAAAGAAAAAATGCAAGGACATTTGCAAGTTTTAATAGAATACAACAAAGGTGTTATGGCTATTATAATATACATACTCTAGTCTCCTGTGAGCCATTTGTATTATCATTAGTGCCTTACATACTTAACTGTAGTAATCCATATCCGTCCTTTGTGTTGTCTGCCAATACCCACAAACAATAAGGCAGGCAGTCTTAAAGATACCTACATCGGTTTTTTTATTTCTGAACTGTTTATCCAACAAATTACTCGAACATCTGCTGTCAGTTGGGCGCATACCTATCTACCCGTAAGTTTTGGCTTTGTTATTAAAATTATCGTTAGTACCGGCGCACTTAACTTGGTAACTATACCTGGAGAAAATGAATAATGTCTTTTTTTCTTTACATCTGCTGTTTACGACTCGATCGTCAACGGAAGAAAAGTAAAGCCTTGTGAAAGATTTTATTATAGAACATGATATATCGACTTTTGTTGTAGACCACATAAATATGCTCGACATGTGTTAAATGAGGACAACCAAAAACCACCTTGTTATAAACACAACAGTATGAACGATGAAAGGACACATCTACTACCGCACTCCACCAACACGCCAATCTCTCGTGTCTCAATGAATAACAATAACCGTTAGACGCCTCTCATCGACAGCAGCAGTAGCAACAATGAAGAGCTTGCTAAATTGAATATACATATATTTCTCATTTTGGGGTAACCATAAACTTTTGTGAAGCTGTCAAATAAACTCATTGTCAACGAGTGTGACGTATAACCGACAGCTACATATACTTTTCAGATACCGAATATCGAACCAAGCACAATTGATTAAACTCATGTGGACAATATTAAATGGGCTTAGGTAATTGATTACGTTTTCATTCATCATTCTCAGAGCAGGTGTACATTATAAATGTGCATTTTAAGATGAAATTACTTCAGTTACTTGAAAACGTGTGCAATGTAGACGCCCATAATTTTAGTTAACCATTTATTTGGTTTAGATTTTCCAAAGGTACATCCGTTCTACAGTGGTAAATTTTGCTTACATTAAAGATATCTTTATTGAAACAGGGTAATTCGATTTGAAGCAGCCATTTTGTCATATGGTTGCGTGCACAACGGTAGTTTTCGTTGGTCTGGCTAAATCATTTCACAGACATCAACAATCTCTAACGACTGCATATATGCACCATGTACCACCAACAAACAAAATAAAAACGAGAGTCAGAGTCAGACACCGATTCGGAAAGGTAAAGAATTATCTCGTGATCGCCAGTGGGGAAAATTGTGATTTTACTTATGGTCCGTTTCATGTGTCACGCTTGTCTGGTGTTTGTATATACAGGACTGGTTAGGAAATGACCCACTTGCCAAATCTACCAGATATGCGGCTGTTGTCCAAAAAAATCATGGCATGTACTGATTACTCACATGCAGGACAATTGCTAGTGTATGTACTTCCGACAAAATGGTGGGGGTTTATAGTCCATTATTGTATAATAAACAAACTCCCAATTTTATATTGCTGACACGAAACCATTAACCGAAACAAGCATCATCATTACGAAAAGATTACGAATACCAAAATTCACATGCCCATTCAGTACAAACCAGGTGCATACCATAATCGGATCTTCTGAAAATGGCTCATTTCATGTTTTTCTAGCCTGGTGGTATGTTCTTCCAACTTCTAAAAATTTTCAAAGCTTTATCTCAAGTGAGCGCACTTGTATTCGTTGACAATTGACAAATGTTTGGTGATTATGAGAATTTTGTAATGCGTGTACAAAAATTCTCTCTGACAATGAAACTGAAAAAAAAAACTTTGTAAACAATGCTGTACTGAATGTACCGTGAATAGATAATAAAACGGAAATGTAATGGGAGCCTTTTAACAAATTCTTGGATTTTCACTGTGTTCTGTATCACTGCATTCTACAGAAGCGTAACTGTTTTCACACCCACATAGGTCAACTTAAACTTGGTTATTCGTCACAAAATTGTTTGCATATAGTTTGACACGATGTCTTTGTCATGTATGCATGTGAGGAATGAGCCAAAAACATGACTGTGAAAATACTGCTTGTCTTTGCACATTTCCACAGAAAGAGAAAAGATGCAATCGATATTAACCGGAAACAACATCTCCGTTTTTCCTATGTGAGATAGATTACATGCATGGAAAGTGCAACATAAAACATTCTTTTTGTCCTTGCCAAAGCACAAAAGAAGGAAAAGGAAAAACACAAAAGAGAACTAAAGTAACAACACAAAGAGAAAGTAACCGAAAAAATGCTCTTGTTTTGTTTGTTCTCAGCTCGGCCCCGTTACACAAGCGCTACATTCATTGTTTTTTTTGTACAAGTATAAAATATAAAGACACAAATGTTGTGGCTTTAATAGGTTTAAAGGGGCGCCTCGTTGTTCCCCCTACTTAAAAAGAAATTATACAGTTGGCTCTCCGACAAATGGTCCTCACAATAATCATTCGCACATAAATATAGACCCCAGGACAGAGCGAAACATTTTCGGCTTCTGCTAGCATAAATATAGGTGATATGCTGTTAAGATTTTAGGATACAAACAGAGAAACTAGGAGAATGGAAGCTTTCATAAAATAGATGCAGTCTTATGTCAACGACCAGCAGCACCACCACCATGCACTCAGGGTTGTTGTACATGTTGTAAATATATTGTTGCAATAATTATACGCTCTTACATTACAGTTCCTTCTTTTATTTATACGACTTGTGCTTGTCGTGTTTGTCCCTACGATCCCCATATATGAGCCAGCACCACCGCACTCATGAGTGAAAGTTTGATGGAAGAAAGGGAAAAGAGAGCTCTTTGAAATAAACGGTGGCTATTTTGTGGTAAGGGAGTGGGGAAAGTAAATATAGCTAGTTGGACAGTGATGATGATCATGCCTTTTAAACATCGACGTTGATTCACTATCTACTACTGCAGTCTATCCCTCTGGTAGTCTTTTTGTCATACACATTGTAAGTGAAATTGTGAGTATTTTGTTGTATTTCTCCCTCTGCACATAGTGCATGTACATCTCTCTGTGTCTTTATTTTTTTTACTTTTGATGAGATTATATTGTGTTGTTATCTCATTTTCTTTGTGGGCCCCTTCAGCTTTGTTTAACAATATGGATACATACTAAAAGATTAAATGTTCTAGCTCTCTGTTTGTTGTTCTTGTCTGGTTGTTGACTAAAATTGCTTCATCGTTTCTCTGTTCTCTTCTGAGTTGGCTTTTGTACTTTGTACTTTTATTTATAAATGACATATATGACGCATCTTTGAGAGAATTGGGTCTATTATGAGAGGGAAAGCAGAGGAGATACATTTTTTAGTTTGTATAACTTTTTCATTCATAGCCACTTTGTATGGTTGGTGGAGGACGAGTGGGAAATACTAAAACATTTTTCTAACTTCAAATTATAGTACTTCTCGGTTATGTAGGTTAGGTATATGCCCTAGCCTGTGCACAAACACTAAAAAAATCAAGATTAAATATACATTACACTCGGACAAACTGACATGCCTAGCTAATGGTACCATAATACGTGCTTAAGGTGGCGGTGACGGGAAAGAGAGGCATTATGTACAGAGGCATGGAAAAGGATTTAGGAATTTAGTGGAGGACTTTCCGTTGTACCGGATTTTTTCTGAGATGGCAAGATGGACAAGTAGAAACCACTGGATGGAGAAAGAGGATAGATTTGAGTCTAAAGTGAGAGACGAAACGGGAGAAGCTCTATCCACTTTGGACCCCATCCAAATAGAATACAATGTACAAGTACAACATCATATCCATCCTTAGTCGTGACTAGAAAGTGAAATCGAATACGTAGAAAATCTGATTCTCTGACTTTGACAAGGAAAAAGAAGCAGTTTCGCGGAATATTTCCAATTGTCGAAGAGTGGTAGGATAGCAAACGAGGGGCTAAAGGAACTTCAAGGAAAACCACATATGGTGAAAATACATAAAAGGACGGTAGTCATAATAAAGAAATCCATTGGTTTTAATAGAAAATGACGTACCAAAATAGATAAACCTTGTGGCAAACACAACAATTCCAAAACATACATACCTACACACATGTCACGAGTGTGTAAGGGATTCTTGCACTCCGAAACTATCTTCATTGCCACTTCTCTTCAAGTGCAAAAAAATATCCGTCGCTACAATTTTCTCCGTCTTGTGATGAGTTTATACACTTGTCTAATCGAAAATGGATGATTTTATGGACTTTCTATTTCCTAGTTTTTTTGTAGTAGAACTTGTGGTCTTGAGAATTTATACATATTATTACTTGAAAATCTGAAGTCGTACAAGTTAACAAAAGAAATACGGGAAAATGTCGACATATATTACGCAAAGCTCGTTTTTATGTTTACTCTTAACAGCAAAATCCTTGGTATTTATTTTGCAATAATGGGGAAAAAGAGGAAAACGGAAGTAAAATTGTCATTGGAAAATCTACAGTCAAGATGATTTGCAGGCATGCTTACTTGCCCGTAGTGACAGGAGTGTGCAGTAGAAGTAAAAAAGTGACACACTGTCTTCCATACCAGAGAGGTATTTACCGAGAAGGATTAGTTGTGACATTTTTGGGAAATTGTCCCCTGAAGTGGTATTATAGGCGAAGATGGCTAACGTTACTCTTCATGTTTGTCGCTCAAAGTTATAAGAGATTTTTACGGTATTATAAGTGGTATATCATACTTTCCTCAGTGCGTGTTGGTTGGTATGCCCTTATTATTATGCATTTGTATTAATAACGATAAGTGAGCCTGTCAGTGACAAACAGAACATCGGAAAAGGCCACTGGGATGAGCTAAAATCAGTAGTAAAACTACAAACCACTAACATTTCGCTCTCAATTCTTGTTACTGGGAATGCCATGCATAACATTAGTGATTTTTGGACACTCCTTTAAATTCTGAAGTAGACATTATGTGATGAAGCTTATATATTCCTAAGTATTCGTTAACGTATCCTTTTCAGCTCCTTTCTCCGGTCTACATCATTAGAAAACTCTTTACACTTCACTGCCTCTGGAGCATCATCATCCCACCGAAAGCTACAACGAACGGTGCCAACATGAATTTCTGGTAAAGGTAAAATCTCAGAGTTGGTTCATCATCTAGTATGGCAATGTCGTCAATGGCAAAAGATTTTTTACTATTTGCATACGACACGACATTCCGTCTTCAAGTATATGTGAAGGTGCACGGGTATTGCCAAAAACGGGAAATGGGGTTAGAGAAAGGAATAATAATAATAATAATCAGTAGAAGAGTTGGAGTTTTGCAAGTGACATGAATAAATCGCACTCATTTTACTGAATATTTATTGTAGGCGGTTCACTTGATTTGCCCTCCGTGTAGCGGCAAGAAAGTTGTTTAATTTTTACGAGATTTAACGATTTTTGAGGACACGACTTTGATTAAAAATGTTTTAAATGTTATAAATTTTAAAATTATTTAATGTACTTTATTTAATTGTACCACCAACGATTCAGTTAGAATTTATAAATGTACATGTCTTGTAAATAAATATATAATAATCTACTGCTAATATACCTATGGCGTGAATTATTATGCTTGAATGCCATCAAGGGCGTAACATCAGGGGGGTACAAGGGGGGTACAATCCTATCCTGTAATGTATTAGCTTCCCTATCCTGTAATGTTAAAGGGTCCTATCGTGGGGGGGGAATTTGTACCCCCTGTACCCCCCGGTTGTTACGCCTATGAATGCCATTAAATTATGCAGTCAAGACATTTTGCAGTTGTATAATATGTATACTAAGATTTTTGCATTCCTGAACATATGTGACATCCAAAGACACAAAATAATAATAATAGGCGGTGGCATAATTATTTTGAAGTTAACATTATATTCATTTCAGTATTTTAGAACTTTAAAGCCGGCTGGCTATGAGTTCACACGTGGTGATTATGCTGCAGGTAAAGTTTCTCAGGTATCACACCCGACCTCCGACGTTTCTAAAAAAAGGACAGTACCCCTCCCCGCCACTATCACAAACTTTATAAACAATATTCCAGAATGCCACCCAGTCACTGACTGGCAGTCAGTCTAGATGACAAATGACAAGATTTTTTTGTAACTAATATTGTCGTTCGGGTATTGTGATATCCGCTTCCGCTGTGTGCTTGATACGCAGCTGGCTACAGAAACGTAAACTACTTTGCCGAGGTCGCGATGTTAAATTAGCTTAGAATTTTGAAGACAATGATTTTTAACAGAAAATATTTTTTATTCAGATTTCTGTTGTCTATACCTATTATTATTAATTAGTGCTTGGGATACTTCTTAAAAATCCAAACGAAAATCGAATATTGACTCGTTTTTATTGGGGTATTTTTAAAGCTTTGACAGGCTTTGTTTTATAGTTCGTTTTATATAGAACTTAACAACCGTTTTTAGTTTGTGGCCCAACAGACATTTTGATTGAAAGTTTAAAAACTCTGGGTGGAATCGTGTAACTTTTAATCCTGGCTTAAGTCGGGTTTAACTGTATGTAACGGCCAATCTAAGATGTTTTTATATATGATCTACGAGTACATAAAGGTAGTTTACGATACTCGTACCGTACCGTACCGTACCTCACAACGAGTTTAAATGGATGATAGCGGTTAAATTGATTAATTATAAACATTCAATTTTCGAATAACGAACTTATCTACGACAAGTCCCCGTATAATAACTTTAGATGCAGGGACTGCTTAATATTGTTTGAAGTAGTAAAAATATTGGAGTCAAAATTGTACCAACTCAATTGCTGTTTTTGTAATTGAGTTACAACGTACCAAAAAAACTGGCCTAATCGCATGACGAAAAAAGCAGAACCGTGCAATGGGGTTTGCCTATACTGCCATTTTTATGTAACCAAAAATGAAGATATTAACTCTTCCAGGTATTTTGGGTAGGTAAGCCAAAGAAGTAAGCCTATATAACTCTCATCTAAGTTTATCCATCGCTCCTGTTCTGTCACTTATAATTACTGTTTCTATTGATTTTTGATCCCATGTGCCATCAAGGGGATCAGTACCACTACTTTATGGACTTAGAGTGCAGGCAACTGGCAAGGCGAATTGTGGGTAGGAAGTATTATGTCACCCCGCTTTGAATAAATTGGCTTTAATCGCACAGTTGCGCATGTATATCAGTTTTGTATATAACATAACAACTACAGTCTCAAGGCAATACAAAATATGCCGACTACTACATTCAGTATTTGATCAATAATAAAGAAGGTAACCATTTATTCCTATATATCTTGCTGGTCATTAAGTAGAAACGATGCTTTTGGGAAGTATATCGAGTACAATTCTTCAAAGTTGTCATTGATAAAAAGGCCTTGCTCACTAGTTATATTATATTATGTTACTTTCTCCAGCCATGGTGGTGTTGTGTGTCTGTTATATGGGAGTAAAAAGCCCAAAAAGTATGATATTTTATCTTTGTAAAACATACGAACTTATTTTGAAACTGCAGAAGAATCTGTCACAAGAAAGGCAATTTTTTGTTTATTGGAGTATTTCTCTAACTTAATTTTAAATAGTATGACTTCTGACTTCCTCTTACTCATCACACTGAACTACTACTACACACACACTACTGCTTAGGCATAAATAGTTGAATTTTATATTGACCGTGAGAAACTTGCAGGTCTGCTTCTTCCAGGGACAACGACATTTTAAAATTAAATTATAATAATAAACTGTCACATTCGTAACGTCCTAACCATATTTTTAGTGTGCAATAAATGTCAGTAAACTAAGTCTGTTCTGTTGCAAACTACGATGCGAACCAATGAATTTACTTGCTGGTTTAATTTATATGTGTAAAAAGGACATTAAAAACTGAATGTATCACACATTAAATGTGTGCATACGTTTGAGAAAATTATATTGCACTGGAGACACACTCTATGTAAATCCAAGGCTCAAATTTTTCCACTCAATGGCGTTTTGATGCCACCTGGTATGCTGGTAGACGATTTAAAATCATCTCGTACTCATTTCTTTTCTCTTCACCCAGCCAGCAAATAAAAATTGGATGAGGTGAGGCAATAAATTACTTTTTGAACGTTGCCGTAAGTGAAGTGGTTAGCCAAAAAGTGTCAGTGCTCGTTTCAAGAACGAGTTTTCTCTTTTAGTCGTAAAAAAGTTTCCATTTCCCACACCAGAACTGCCTGCCATTTTCAGTATCTGTTAAAAGCATATCACCAGGCAAGATTAAGATGTAAAGCAAATTCACATATCGCCTCTTTTTTAAAAAAAGAAAAGCAAGTTATAGTACATTACACAAGTTATCATGTTTGTTATACCAGTAAGTACACACGGGTTTCCTCCTAATCGAAAAACTTTTATCATCCGAGTCACGACACGGGCCAGCGGGAGAATGCACATAAAGAGTGAAAGCGTCGACCTAAGTTTTCATGCATAATAAATTGGAGGAAAACCAGCAGATGAGATGATGATGACTAAAAAGGAAATTTCGTGAAAGTAAGAAACTGATTGAGGGAAAAGCCAGGAAAATCGGACAGGCATACCTACGCTCTATGCCTCTTTGTCGCATTATCTCTTGAAATAAATTGAATTTTAATGATCAAAAAGGCGTTTAATGAGTTCGACCGATAGAAATGCTTAATTTTATGCGATATGACACACACCATATACAGTGCTATTTACTTTTTCTGTGTTGCAAGATTTTCCTCCATAAAAGGACATTAATAGGATGGATTTCTGTGAAAGGCATTAGACCACACGAACACAAGCTGAAAGAACGATCTCGAAGCTCTGACATTCTTTCCCTTTAGCCTGATGTTTACCAAAGGAAGTTTAAAACCGCAATAGAGTTTACTCATGCACGTTTCACTGGCACAAACATACAATGGCAGGTTACATGAAAAGAGAAAGTTTTGCTACATGCCGAGGGAAAACGATTAAGAAAAGATTTTGAAAACTGTCCTGAAATTCGTGTCGTGTATTTAGTTGGAATAAAGGCATATTATACATGGCTAAGGACATTTAGCACGCTGTTACCTCAAGGCTATCCCTTAAATTGAGATTTTAGTTTACCTTATTGTTGTTTAGGAGGCGGTGGAGGAAGGAGAGCGATAGTAAGACACTGGGCACATAAGGGAAAAGATCTTTTTTGGGATAAGCAGCTTGAGCGGAATAAAGTGGCAAACAACTTGATTCTTTCGTCTTTATTGTATTTATCTCAACAATTGGACCCTATTTGCTGCGGTCCAATGATGACGCACTCACACATCTAGGCATACCACGCCAGACGCTCTACTGTACTGTGTTCTTATTACTCTTTTTGTGGCTTTCTACGTCCACACGTCTGCAGTTGTTTATCTGTCTGTTAGCACACGCCATGTTCATACAAAAATTTACCTAATTATTAAAATCTTTAAGTGATTTTGTATTTTCTATTGTTTTCTTAGCAAGTTTTGTTCCTTTGAATCGGGTCGCAATGCACACTTCATAACATGAGTTAGCACACGCCATGTTTATACAAAAATTTACCTAATTATTAAAATCTTTAAGTGATTTTGTATTTTCTATTGTTTTCTTAGCAAGTTTTGTTCCTTTGAATCGGGTCGCAATGCACACTTCATAACATGCATTTTAGCGATTACAATTAATTAAAAAAGATTTCCACCAGATATCCAGAATCAAATAGACAAGCACTGTCAGTGTAATAGGAACAATGTGAAGCCAGCATTCTTGCCATTTGTTTATTGGATGCCTCATTAATCATTTCGACTCTCCACTAAATTAAATTAAATTGTCGATATTTAAAAGCTTGTCCATATTCAAAACCCGTATAAACAGTGATACGACATGGTACACAAACACAAGCACAAATGAATTTTCCAAGTAATCTCATGAATCGCAATATTTAGCAAAGTAGTTGAAATTACATGTACAGCTCAAGTGCAGAGAGAAAGTAAATACAGTTCCAATTTAAGTAAGTATACAAGGCAGCACACTTTAAAAATCCTAGTCACGTACTTGAACTTAAAACGTTTTTTGCAGCTCATCGTATAAATAGGTCTCAACTTTCACACTCTCTTCAACTCTACTCGTTCTCGTGTAGCACTTGTCCTCCCTCTCATTGTTTTACTACTTGAAATGGAACGTAGTAACACACGTGCGACATTTGCTTTGAAAAAGAGTCTAATTTCTGCGAAGAAAGACACTGACTGTGAAATCGTGATGACGATGACAGGAATGAACTAAAACAGGGTCTCCCCGTGGCCGTGTCGCTGCCGGTGCGTGTTTTTCCTCGAAATGGAACAAACCGCTGGAGTAATTTTACTTGATTTATTTAGTACTAACTTTGTATTATTAAACTTGTACATTTCCGTTAAAACAGATTTTTGGCTCGATTGATACCCTATCGTGCCACACCAACCTCGTGTAAGGTACAGCGTGCAAAGTGCAATGTAGGTGAGAACAATTATTTTGTTTTTGTCCCAAATGCCATATAAATTCTAGTCAAATCAGATTTGGCATGGGAAAAACGATATACATTGTTGGCAATGCCTTATTTGGTTTGGTAGCAGCAGAAACCATCCAAAAACGCGATACAAAATATTGTGAAAATAGCCTGTAGGTATCCATACATGTTTAAAAATCTTTCCTGGTCAAAATAATAAAGTCATTTGGATGTAGAAATGTATACCTGTTATGGTCAAAGTTGATCAGACAATTAAGTATGCACGGGTGAGCTCATGCATGCCAAATTACCGAAAAAGACACCACATTTCAAATTTGACTACATTTTATGCCCACTTTGCTTACTTTTTTTAGTCAGGCTAGTGGAGAGACTGTGGCATTTGGCAATGTCGCAATAACCTTTCGCGTTGCGACATTTTTGACCGAGTCATGAGGAGAAATGCACGTAGTCTGAGTGAGTTTCATGTTGTTTGACTATTCATTTCATCGAATTACCACACCGCATGTTACATACAACTACACTATGTATTTAAAGCATACATACCGTCCCTGCATTCTACAGGCTACAAAATTACATCCTACGGTTTCCTTTTTGGTATTCACTGGAACTTACTAATGTGCATTCATTACTGGGCATGTTTTTTACCAAAGTTAATTATTGAGCTTGTCCAAGTTGGTGCTAAAAGCGAAATGAAAACGAGTGGAGAGCGATGATGAATGATGACATAAATATTTTTCGGTAAAAAGTCTATTTTCCCTGTGGTTTTTTTCTGCTTCTCATGCAAGACACACACCTTGGAGAAATAAAGCCTATAGGGTGTTAAATGAATACAACACACGCGTCATTTCACTTTTAGTTCGTGTCGTAATTTACTATGGGAGTTTTTGGTACCAGTCAGTCTTTGCGTTTGTGGGGCTCGTTTCTGAGCTAAACGAATGTTTATTTTTTGTTTGAATGTCTGTCTCTGGGCTTCGTGATTTACATGTGATGAAAAATTATCTATTTGAAGAATAAATCGACCTGAAACGCCTTTCATTCCTGGTAAAGTTGGCTTTTAATAAAATGTATTATGATTTATGTCAGGTTTCACACCCATCCCCGCCTAAAAAATCTCATTTTCTAGAGAGAGAGGAATAAGGAAAGTAAAAATAGCTGGTGGTATCGTTATTATAACAACGAAGATGATATGTGAGTAGCACAGGCGTACAATAAGTAAAAGCCAGTTGTGTACGCTCTTCTGACAATGTTCAGTTATGCATATATTATATTATACGCTTCAGTGATAAGTACATTTGCTCGTGTACTTTCATTGAAAGCGTCATAAACTGTTCGACAGTGAACAAATGCTGGTTGGGAGAACGTGTAAATTGACGAGAAAAGCAATAATATATTAGTATATTGTCTGGAGACTTGTGACTAACTTCTTGTGTTTTAGATGGAATGCCGCTTCGTACTCCTGATTTTGACATTTATGTATCTTCAGTAAGTTTTACCATCAGCGTCTGTTATTGTGGCATATATATGCATGTACCTTTACTGAGAATACCTTTTGGAAATGTTCCCATCGCGTATAAAACCATTTAGAGGAATAGAAAGGAAGATACGAAATAATAAAAAAGTCCTCAGGGAAAATAATATTTTTTGCCAGGCACCCACAATAATGCCTAACGTTCCATGCATACATGTGTTGAAACGCAATCTGTGTCATTGTAGAGTGAAGTGGACCGTCTTCTAGCACATACCAGTGGCGACCTGAATAAAAAAAATCTTTGCCTTTTGATGTGAAGCTTGGAAACAAGTGAAAGTATTTTCACTTTGAAAATGTCCTACGCACATTTTGTATGCCCACTAGTTTAATACATGCTACAGCAAACATTTATTTCACGGTCTGTAGCCTGCAGTTGCACTATGCCGACATTTGGATGGACGTGAGGGTGGAAACCTCTGGCAAAACGAGATGGGTTTTCCACACTATTTGACGTTATTTTTTTACCACACACACATGGCAAAATGGCAATGCCTTTTTTATTGTAATATAACTTTGCAATTGCACACTTTTCAAGGAAAAACAACAGATAAAATGTAGAATGTGTGTAATACCGTACGAGTGGCCACCGGCGAGCTGAATAAGTAGACAAAACCTTTTCTCCAGATGTTACTGTGTGTACTTTTATCCATAGGAAGTCACGTTTTTTTTCTTCTAACAAAGTCTAAAAAATCGAATATGTCGGGGATGTGTATGTGGCAAGATTCAGATGGATGTATGTATGTAGTAGTACAGTAATACTATTATCATTGTCATAACTTGTGTGTATGTATTGTGTTTTAGAACTTACAAAATATGAAGCACAGAGAAAGGTATTCCAGGCACGTTTCGTGAAAAGCCCTTTCCATGTGAGAGTTTTCATCTTCTCTCCTTTTCCCCATTATTAGTTTACTTTTTTGTTTGAAATTCTTCAAAATCCAGCTTGTTCACTCTTTTTCCACTTTCTCTTAAGAAGCTTTGTTCTGTCGTAGCAAAGATTCGACAGTTCAAGGAAAAGGCCACTTCTCCAAAACGACGTATGTACTTCTGTCTCGTTGTTTTGTTTATTCATGTGGTCATAAAATGCCAAGATATACTCCTATTTTGTATTGTCAATAATATATCGTGTTGTTGACTTATAACGCGGTTACACTATCTAGTATACTCAAGCAAAAAAAAAACTTGCAAAAAATTGTCTTCCTATTTGAATACGGTGTTAAAGGATATCTTCGCATGTTTACCTTGTCTAACCTGGGGGACACAGAAATAAAATTTAAAATATGGAAAGAGCATTCATAGTGGTTTGGGAAAACTGAAGCTCTCTCAAGCCAATATCAACAGTATACGAGCTAGTAGCATTATACAACGTTATCTGTGAGTATTATTCTTCTCATGTAATCTTGTTTCGCATCTTTGACACAAATAAAACGTGAAATATAACGACTTTCAAACGTTTCTAGTTAATCCAGGCTCATTGCCAGGACGGAAACTGCATACAGTGGTAGAGTTGCCTGAGGAAAGTTTCATAAAGTGAATAAGCATACTAAGTTGAAACGAACCCAAACCAATTAACGCATTTTCGTCGTCATAAGTGTTTCCAGGTTTCATTCTTGAAACTCGGCTGTCGCGTTTACAAAATGAACACGAGCAACCAGTTAATGAACGTGTGAATATAAAGAATAGGTAGTCATCATAGTCATTATTAATAACAATAAGGGTTGCAACCCAACTGATTCTGAATCTGACTTCACTTTTGTGAATAGGTTAAGTTAACAGTAAAGTCATAATAAAGTGAATAAGCATACTAAGTTGAAACGAACCCAAACCAATTAACGCATTTTCGTCGTCATAAGTGTTTCCAGGTTTTATTCTTGAAACTCGGCTGTCGTGTTTACAAAATGAACACGAGCAGTCAGTTAATGAACGTGTGAATATAAAGAATAGGTAGTCATCATAGTCATTACTAATAACAATAAGGGTTGCAACCCAACTGATTCTGAATCTGACTTCACTTTTGTGAATAGGTTAAGTTAACAGTAAAGTCATGATAGAGCCTAAAAATAATATTAATTGTAGAAGTGACTGGTACTTTCCTCATGAAAAATGGCATATATGACGTTTCAGTCATCCACTGACGGGTTCTTTTCCACTTCCATCTCTGCCAAACTCCTCCGCTGCTTTATTATTATTATTAGATATTTTTATACTGTCGTACTTTTCTTATTTGGCAACACTGCAGCATGAGAGCAGGCTAGTGTAGCGTAGTACCTATGTATACGCATATGAGCTTTACAATTCCACTTTGTAGTTATTCCTTACATCTCCTCATTTTTTGTTTTTAACACAAGTTACTCGAATTCATTCTCAAATCCTTTTGGGCATAAACTCCAAAATGACTTTTCCAAGGTTCCAATAAAGTTTCTTGAAGTTTTTTTGTACTCCGATGCTGCTGCAATATTGCCACTAGCATTTTTATTTGTGTTATCACACCCAGCAAGCGCTATGCAGGAAAGCTCTGCAGTAATCCCTTGGTCTCAATTTTGCTAAATACATTTTTCGTACCAGGGTTTGGCGTGGATTTACAGAGTGTCATATATACTCATATAGTTTGGTTGTATTAATGCATTATATAGAGAATACAAACTTGGTGTGTGAAACTTTCACTACAAAAATGATTAAACAGGCTCGTACATGACTAATATGACATGAAACATATTATTAGACCTACGATGTCCCTGACACCAGTGTAGTACATGGTATTATTACACTAATGATAGATTACACCAACTGAGCACTACTGTACTGTAATCTACTGTTTAAATAATAAATTCTAGCTATGGGTGTACGTATAGGTTTGAAGTCTACCCGCTTAAGTCAAACAAATATCCATACGATTATGACGTAAATTTATCGTCACAATGGATGAAAAGTTTACAATGTGCATTGAATCAACTGAATAAGTCATGTCACAAACATGGTTATTCTTATTTGTACCAGTGAAATATTTTTCACAGGAAAAATAAACGCTTGCATGAAAATGTATAAAATTCTACCATTTTACTATTAGTTGGAAATGGAAATTCTTGTTAGATATTTTCAAAAGAAATTTCTCAAAATCATATTATTATTCTCAGTATTATATATTTTCTAACCAATTTTGAAGTATCTTTGCAGAATTTTAACTCACCAGAACTTTCCATTTTACTGATGAATATTTTTGACGAAAAACAGTATTTTTTCAGAGAAAGTGACATTGACATGCTAACTGTATTTATTGATCAACTCTAAGAGATTGACTGACATACTGAAACATAGTTAAATCCTGCAAGGAACCATGCACACATGCCATACACATTAAATTGAGATAATTCCTATAAACTACTANCTAAGAGATTGACTGACATACTGAAACATAGTTAAATCCTGCAAGGAACCATGCACACATGCCATACACATTAAATTGAGATAATTCCTATAAACTACTACTCAAATCAAACAAAGTGCGGTGGTATAGCATAGTGCCACTATATATATGCTTACATTTATTTACGTATCTACTACGAAAGATTGCAAACTATGTACACGTCAAAAGTGTATGTTGGCACAGTTAGGTGCACAAATCAGACATTGTTAAATATCGACCACTCTTAAGGGTGAAAAACCGAATGTCACACACCTTCCATATTACTGTGTTGTAGCATTATTTAGTCGATGCATAATTAATTATGCTCATCTCGGTGGGTGCCGGCCTGCTATCGATTATTGGCGCCTAGCGTTTGCTGAAAGATGGTGTCTAAGGGGTTGGACTAAGGACAATTGCACTTTGCGGCAGAATACTTTTACTTGCAATATTTTATGGTTCAAAACCGAGTTAATTTGCCGAAGTCTTGCTGAAGCGGAATCTACTGGAAGCGGAAGTTACGTATTTTTGTGGGCACATAGTACGTAGCTTGAATATTAAATTCCCTGAAAGGTAAAACACGGGAAATAAAAGAAAGCTGTCAGATTTTATTTGTCAAGCTTTCGAATTTATTTTAAATTCTTCTCCAGGGCAAAAACGCCGTTTTTGTCTAAGCGCTTTAATATTTATCCTCCCTCTTTATTTACTTCTTACGAAGGGGTTATTAGAGTTGTCGAGTTTTAACCTTGTCGGAGTACTGAACGTGGTCGCAATCAAAAAGTTAGACATTTCACAGACATATTTAGTCAATTGAATTAAACTTTTCTCTCAAGTAATTCTCGATAAATTTTTATACCTATAAAGTAGGCGAATGCATTGAGCCTGAAGATATTTCTATTTATAGAACTAAATATGGAAATAAATTAAAAAATTCTTTTATTGAATTAAACTTTTCTCTCAAATAATTCTCGATAAATTTTTATACCTATAAAGTAGGCGAATGCATTGAGCCTGAAGATATTTCTATTTATAGAACTAAATATGGAAATAAATTAAAAAATTCTTTTGGAAAACTAGCGACCCGTTTATACAAATGCTTTATATTGTCTCTTACTGCGAAATTATGTCGAAACCTCACATTTTTGCCTTCTTTATTAATACATTAAATCCTCTCGTATTGTGTGGGCTTAGAGTTGTATTCTTCAAAATATTAAAAACCATGCATTCCTATGATATCATCGATTTGTCGTGAATAATAGAAAGATATATACTTTTTTCTTCTTATCTGAACAACATTCTTTTCCCCTGTTCCTTTCAACAAGGATGAAAGGGAAATAAATAAGATGACGTACAAAGCGCCAAGTCAAAAAGTGAAAGTGACTAAATAAAAAACTATTCCTTTTTTATGTCTGATTGTGCTCGCTTTTTGCAAAATATATGTCATACCCAATTCAGAACAATGGAACTTTTTTCTGCTTTCCTCCTACATTTTTCCGTGACAAATCTGTCGTTTTACATATAACACGTCTCTTACGTACCCTAATCTTACTTCGTCTGCGACTGGCGTCATTGATGACTAATGGCGATAATAGATTTCAAATCCACGAAAGTTATGAATATGCTCTAGACTGTTTCATACGTGTACACTGATCTCGGATAAATATCAATCCTTTGCTTTCTTTTCGACCAACAAAGTTTTGTTTCGATTACCCGCATGCAATATATAAAATGAATGTTTATGCATATGTATATCATGTATGCATATCGTAAAAATCGTCGAGTTTCCAACTTAGCCATTTTTATCACCGATTAGTGTTAACGCAACCTTTCACCGTTTAATGCCAGTTAAATCACTCTATTCACTAATGCGCTTCGATCTGGCCCGGCAGGATACGTTGGCTTGTAACTAGAACGGATTCTTCCAAGAAAAGTAAGTAGTCCTCTTCATCATCACAAATAGACCATGAACTGCAACTCTTTACTCCACATATTGTACTACTTTACTTAGTCTGTACTATATGACGAAAACACATGTTATAGTCCTATGTTAACTTATTCGAAAGTAAACTGTGTAGGTATCTGCATATTACCCAAGATCATGTGGTCTTCCATTGGCTAAATTTAATAACATTGCTAATAAGCAAAGAAACAGTTAAAATGCTGGTAGTAAGGACACCCCATGAAGGTTTATATACGAAGTATGTGTACCTCATTCAAAGGCCAAATACAAACACAACTTGACATCATTAGCTTGTTAAGCTTGAACAGGAAACTTGAACTTTTCCACGGAAGGCGAGTGGAGACGAGAGCTCATTGTTGTAAGCGTTACTGCCTACACCACTACCGCATTCTTTAGCAAGGACCTACTTTACCCCTTTTCTTGTTGGAATGATATATGATATGCCTAATAGCAACTAGTAGAGGGGTTACGATTTTTTTAGATGGACGTAGGATAAGTCATACCCTGCTGACATTATCATCGACATACATAAATAAGCACTAGGGAGCCAATAGTTATAGTTATTAGCCATGCATCGTCAATGTACATCCTTAGGGGAGCGAAAGAGAGAGGGAGAAATTTGGATGGCGATGCTAAGGAAGGATATTGCAGACATTGAATGGAATTTTATTCCGTTTCATTGCACTACCTTACCGATTTTTCTATGATAAATTTATAGTGGTATTTTATACTCATTCAACTTAAAACAAGTTTAGATTGAGAATGTGTGCTTTTATAACGAATACACTGGCGGAGTCTTGAAATGTCATCATCCCTACTTTCAACTTTCCTACTCAACTGCGTATTTGATTTATGCTTTCATTGCTTTCTCTCTTGCATCCGCTCCATTCTTTAGTTATTATTCTAATGTGCATGCTTGGGACTATGGATGTGTTTTTATCATTTGCAGAAACCTGCTTTCGTTATTTTCTCAATCATACTTACCACGCATTTTCCTCTGGATACAGGATATGGAATGTGAATCATGTGAAGGAAAAGTTTGAGAATTTACAGCCATTTACAACATACCCTTCAACTTAAATCGACCTACCACATTAGCATTACTCATTTATTTTGTGTGACTGTGAACGAGAAAAAAATCATGGCATTTGGTAGTTAGGTTGGGTATAATGTTCCAAAAGGGGTGGAGAATACAGTCGGAGACACAACAGATCAAAGAATTAATCTGCATTTAATTACGGCATTTTCCTGAATTCATTGAAGAAACTGCTCTTTTGTTGTCTACAAGAGGGGGAAATAATAGGAAAGCGGAAAGTTGGGTTTGGCCCACACCCGGTCAAACAAACAAAATTCTCTACTTTTACTATTATCTGCATAATATGTACCTTTCTGCCTTGTGATGCAAAACTAGTAGTGTGTGTCGCATGCGACGAATATTCAGTACTATCATCATATATTTTTTTGCAGCAATCAATAAGCAATATGTACTTACTCTGATAATTATTAGAGCGTAAAGTCCTTATTAGATAATTTGTGTGTGCAATAAATTTGGAACTTGTGAAGGCACTTCATTACCCCCACCCTCCCTCATGTAATCGTTTGTACGTTTCCTGGTTTGGATTTTTCCAACAAAGCTTTTAAAGAGTTAGTGTGTACACAAAAATAGTTTGAAAGCACATGCTATATAATTTTCG
>JAHZNB010001347.1:0-20224 GCA_027744295.1 Callyntrura guangdongensis
TGAATTGTAGCTTGAAGCCCGTGTTGTATCAACTGCGTTGTTTTCATAATTTCCTTTACTGAACTCAATTCAGTTTGTAGGCTGAGAATGAGTCTCAATATTTCCGAGGATTGTTGTTGGCACTGAGTTTTCGTTGATTCGAGCTCCTCTTTAAGCTTTCCATCCTCCCCTCCGCCCTGCTGAACACTTTCCAGTTGGTGTTGTGCCTCAGTAAAGGCACTTTTCATTGCAGTGACTGCCTCTTGAAGCTGCATAGAGAAAAAATTAAAGAAAAGAAAATTTTCATTAAAGACACTGATTGTTATATAGCCATTATTACGGGGTAAAAGTTATTAAATTATTAAAGTACATCCCATCTTAATTAACAAGTCAATAATTGTGTGGTAGTTAGCTATAGCTAGTAGTTCCGTTAATTGTTACATAGGCATACGGCACGAATGATTGCTTCACTGCTCATATTGTTTCAGTTATTCATTTCCTCTTGAACGAATTTAATTAAATAGCTCTAAAAGTTCATTGAGTTTTAGCGTTTCAGAATGCACACAAGCATTAAATAATCTTTCAACTTTACAATCCCTACGGAATAATTATTTATACTGCACGCACTGACTAGATTTCCCTTAGAGTTGACTGACTTGATGGCTGTGTGGCTGTGAAGGTGTTAAATGCTACCTCCTGATTGCTGCCGATGGTGATTGATTACCCTGCCCTGTCTGCTCGCAACGTAACATAGGTACATGCTGTAAGAAAGCCTAGCCTAGCTCTTCTTTGATTGCGCAAATATTTTTGTTGCAGTGATCATGTGCGTATTTGGCATAAAATGGCACATGTAACCTGCCAAAAGCTGTAAACAAAAGGAGGAAAGGATCTCATGAATCTCATGTTTTACGCTGTGTTGTGCATGTAAATTTTAAATGATGATGATGATGAAAAGCTTTGGTTAAACCTGAACTTCTGTCAGTCTCCGGTAACAATAAATATATAATGTGTAGTGCACTCGGCTAAAATCAAGAACCAAATCATAAGTAGCACCCAAAACATGTTTTCTCATAATTGCTGACATTGTTACCATAAACTTTAAATCTTAAATAGGTATCATCACTGTGGGTTGTGATCAAATCAGATCGCCATCATCATTTTAATAATATTATTTTAAACAAATCTAGCCGTAACCCATCATCATAATATTTCTGTATATACTTTATGGTCAAACGTGTTAGACATGCTACACGCATACCATATGTATCGGCAGTTGCAGTATGACGTACACGGATTTAAGAGCAACACGAACACATGTATGCATTTCAAAAGCAGGCAGACCAATTAGATTAAGTAACCACAATTCACAAACTACATTTGAATCCATTTCATTTTGCTATGTGCTTTTGCAGCGGCTTGCATTTGCAGGGCTTCTTGAATGAGTAAGATGCAAACAAACCACAGTCAACAAATTAATATTCTCAATTAACGGATTCTTGCCATATAAATTGTTCAAAATAAAGTACATGCAAAATTTTTTATGAATGCACCTCCGCCCTACTAGTTAGCTACCTGATAGATACATAATACCAATACCTACACACGGCTACTGCTGCAAAAAGGGAACAATCGTGATGATAACCATTACCACCACCACTGCAACAACAGCGGTTAGAAGGTTGAATTCGAGTGAGTGCACTCATTTTTTTTCTTGCTTGCATCTTTTTTCGATTGCTGACATGCAAGAAAGGCTTAAACTTAATGTAATGTAATGTAAAACAACAAAGGAAAATTCAGATACTTTTGTTGTTGCAAGTAGATGCACATTGATAGTAGTATATAAAGCTTTCAGGGAATCAGTGGCCCAGAATAACCCTTGAGGCGTTAAAAAAAAGAATGAAGCTTTATGTTCACAAGTAAGATTCCGTGCCGATTTCATGCACTATACCCACATACATGTATGTATATCTCTCCTTCCAAGTTGCAACTCATGCTACCTTCTTTTCTTCTGGCTTTTTGAAAGGAGAATTATGTAGTCGACTTGAGAAGTTGTAGCAAAAATGTAATTAGTTCAGCTGTTATTTACTACTATCGTGATCACCACTTCTGTGGTCGTTTTTGATAAAAATATGATATTTATATGTACCCATGTGCTTATGGGGTAACCTTTTAAAGTTATAGATAGACAGATAATATATATATATTATATATTGTTTCCCTGTAACAAAATAAAACGTCCAAACGCCAAACAGACTACTATTGCAAAAATGGTTGGCTTTCAAAGAAAAGGACGGTTGCATAAAAATGACGAATTTGTATTTATATTGAATATTGATGTGATTCTACTACAAATAAATGGTGTTTACACCATACATTTTAAGTGCATTGTGCATTTTGCATTGTGTATACAGAGAGATGGTTTCGTTTTTAGCTGCTCTAATACACATTTCATTTTTACCACGTACTGTTTCATTTCAACCACCAAGCCTCTCTGGCTGATTTTGATGATCTTGCTGAAGGATCGATGATGTCTGGTCTGACAATGAGTGAACTTTGTAAAACACCACAAAAAAATGTATACCTAGTTTAAAAAAAGCATTTTTCTGCTAGTAGAAAATATCTATCAACAAAAAGTTTGAAAGCTTGTGTGTGTGTGTGTGCTGCTGCAAACAGGAGAATCACGATTCTTTTTTGCTCACAGTCAAGTGAAGTATAAATATAGCTATCAAAATATTTTCCAAGTGAATTATAAAAGCAATAAAACATACTTTGAGGAGAATCGTGTACATATTATCTTTCACTCTTGCAGCTCTCCATCAATAGACATATTTGCATCGTACGTTACAATAATAATAGATATAGCAATAAAAATTAAATGTACACACACTACACTACGCCGATGCTATCAATATCGAAACACATCATAATTTTTACTTTATACATTGGCCTTTCTTTCTCTGTATGGTCAAAATATCTGCTGTATATTTTGATAAACGTATGGCTTCATTTCTGTATTGACGTATCTACTTTGTGTTCTGCTGTCATGAAAGAAAAGTAAATTTTTGTGTGCACTTCAACAGGCACATTAAACTCTGTTTATATAGATGAGTAGCTGATTGAGCTATTCAAGCCAGAAAAATGTGTCTTGCATGACCATAACCATAAACTCTCTGAAAACTATTATGTTTTGATTTGATTTGATTGTACATCAACAGTTCGACTCACAGTTAGCTTCCGAGGAAAACTGAAACATTTTCTTATATGTGTACATTTTTTACAGCAAAAATAATAGTACAGGCAAACACGAGTAGACTTTGTACAGTAAGCATATTATTCAGGAAATAGTCATGATAAGTAAACATAAAAGCATGCAATTTTTACTACCAAAATGTTATAGTGAACAGGTATTTATTATTAATATTAATAGCAACAGAAACTGATCTCTTCTCATCGTGTGTAACTTTTTCTGATACTGATGATTTTTACTCGTTGAATATTATTTTGTGAAAAGGTTAAAAAATAGACTTGCGTGGATGGCAGTTGCATCTCTGTGGATTATTTGCGATGATGACACTGATAACGACGAACATGATAATATTTTGCCGATGATGATAATAATAATAATACTCTCTACATTTTCGAAGGGAAACCAAAAATACGTGAATATTTTTTTCGCGATTTAAAAAGGAATTTGGCAAATCAGCGTACCTAATATGCATTTTGTTGTATTTTCCCTACAGTGCAGTAGTAAAATTATGCATTCATGTTATTAGGTACCTGCTGAAAATCTAATGCGTGTCTATTATTTCAAGCTCATCAAACGTAAATATCACAAAAATATCTCTCTGCAGATATTACATTAGACTAATCTTCGGCAACAGATGAAACTTTTTCTTGTCAATAAAAATGAAAATGAATTTTTGTTGAGAAGAGTTAAGGCGAAAAAGGAACCCGCAGAGCATGCCCAATCAAATCAAATGTTTCATTTATAAGCAGTTTGGCTGCTTGATGGAATCTAATCTATCTATTATTGGAATTCGCTAAAAAAAATGCTGCCAAATATAATTTAACGTCTAAAAGGCTCTTCACTCTGCAGATTCTGTCATGATGTCGATGAGAAGAACGCATCATGATAAAACTTTAAGGAAACTCTTTAAAAACTAAACGACCGTACGACCGAATAGTAATCACATCGTAATGCAGCCACAACGGCACACACATAACAATAACAGTAAAACCCAAAAAGAGAAGAAGCTTTCGAAAAGACATAAAAGTTGAAAGAAAAAAGATTGTATGAAAGAAATTGCATTCTTCGCGACCAGTCTTCCATTTTGTAAATCTGCGCGCATTAGCAATTTAATTTAACCAAAAAAGAGATTGAAATGAGTGGAAACAAAACGCCTGCTGAATGCAAGAGCCTGGTATATTGTGCACAAGGTGCTCAAATGCATTAGTACAGGTGATGACGATTTAGTACTTTCTATGATTGAAGGTTAACATAGGTAGTTTAGTGTGAGAGGCCGGTTATGATGATGAGCATGAGGGTGGGAGAGAGAAGGGGAGGGTTTCGTTGCCGAAATCGAACCGTCACATCGATAATACGTTGTTCATATAAAAATATCAACCAATAAATACCTATACATACCTCCATACTACAGCAAATAAATGAGGAATGTAAACCAAAATTGGGAGCAAAACAGTAAACAACTCGACAGGGTAAATGACAATGAAGATTGGAAAAATGGAAAGGTAATAAAAACATAATTGTTCCCCCTTTAACTCTTTACTCACTTTTTTCGCCTTCCTGAATACTCAATGACAGTTAAATGGGCATTGAAGCGTTTATCCCCAACAATTAACAATAAAACATGTAATAGTAGCTTTTGTGGAGATGATAAATAAAGTACAAGATACCTAGTTGCCTTGCTGGCCTGTTATGCTGCCCACCATAATAAAAACGTCGTAATCGTAAGTCGTAGGCAGCTCCATAAACGGCACACACTACGAAACGAGATCTGCCTTTTAATTACCAATTAAAAAGAACAAAATCCCTGCTTGTTAATTACTGTATTACACGCAGTAATGCGTCGTATCATGTTACTCGGTTGTACACACCGTCGTTCTCATCAGGAAGAACAGAAAGGATCTTGAGAACAAGAAGCTTAACATCCTTTTAAATTGTCAATATATTTTACATCTACACGTTGGCACATTGTTCTACCATGTCAGCAACTGCTTTATTTTTTGTTATCTACGTGAATACATATACCGTCTCATTCGTTTCATTCCAAAAGGCATGTCGTTCAATTGTTTTTTTTTGAACTACTGCATTGGGTCTATTTTGTGTGGGCGACGTAACTATTTAATTACCAACATCAGAAAAAAAACGGTCATTCATCTCACCTCATTTATGGCATAAAAGGAGGTGGATATATGCCATACCTCCATCCATCATCATCTACCTCTGTTTACAAAATGATTATTTCACAGGGATAACACTGAAATGGCTACAAACGAATGAGAACATGATATGGGGTAGGCAAAAGACAATGCATTTGTAAAAGAAAGAGGCTACAAAAAGCGAAGGAGTACCTGCATGATGAATAGCTCAATTGTGACAGTACAGCGACCAGAGACAGTGAATGAACTGGTTAAGTTGCTGAGAACGTCCTCTTTTTTTGTCGCTGGTTTTTGCTTTTGGCGTGCCTTCTTAAATAGTTTTATAACGAATTTGTATCAACTCAAGTTGTATTAGTATCACACCTCAAAACTGCAAATTCCATCTCGAGGTGATCTATTTTTCCATTTCTGAAACATCGCTACTAAACTTGCGTATGTCTTCATACATACCTAGGTACATTCACAGTTTAAATCTATGTAAGGAAAATTTAAAGGGCTAGCTCAAATTTTTAATTCTCTCATTTATAAAGTTAATGAGATTGTGCGTGGTGACTTAATAATAATTATCGTGTGCCGTAATGCCTAATTATAGCTTTGGATTTAACAAAGAACACAAGAAGATAGAAAAGCATTTTTTTTTTAAAAAAAGGACATTATCAAGGCATGTTTCCTTAATTGGGTGCGTTGGTTGGTAGCTTTGTAAGGTAAGCAAGTGGTAACAAGAGGTACACCACAATAATCCTTATGCAGTTGTGTCGCAATTTCGCATTATGCATTTAAAAAATATAATGCAATTTTTATGCATCTGTCCTAAAGTTAGGTGCAATTTGACCACCTTGATGTAACCGTACTTAACGGTAACAAAATATAGCAGCAATAAAACTTGTTGTGTCCGGCGAAGACCTCGATTTTTAGGAACATTAATGATATGTTTGTTGTTTGTTTGAGTAAATGTGGTTTTAAAATAATAATGTTAACTTTGAGTTGATTGTACCCCAATATGGTGACGATGCCAGAAAAATAAACATGTAATAGACAATTGAAAGAATCCTTTCTTGATAGATCATTATCCTCGTAAATCTCAATGCAATTTTGAAATTTCGAAATGAACTTTATACCATCATGTCAGTATAATATTTGTTATTATTAGGTAACTACTCGTATTACTCAGTTTTAAAGAGGATCATTAACATTTCGTAATCGTAATCATTCCTCATTTGCTAGCTCGTTTCGCTTTTCTTGATGAACAAAACTTCTGAATAAGGACTAAGGAGGTTAAATTGGATTGGTAGATCATCATATCAAACCACTGCTCTTCACGGTTGATTCACTGAGCCTGATTACTGAAGGTTTTTTTTTAGATTTTCAGAAAGCAAAATACGCAAATGTGAATGGTGAAGCTGCAAAAATAGCAAGTGAGTGAATGAAAATTGGATAGGATGAGAAAATGAGAGTGTGCCACATGCCACAGCACAATTAGCGTTTGAAACTGTTTTTCTTCAGTAAAATTATTAAACCTTAACTTTATTTTGGACGAGCGGCCTTGTAGATGAAACAAAAATTAATTTGTCATTAAATATTATAAAATGTCTATCAAATTGATGTTAACGCTCACGATGTAGTACTTTCGACATTTGCGTTTTATCACGACGACGCATTTATTGTGGCAGTGACCTCCAGTAAATGGCATCAACGGTTCATCTTCTTGCCATTTACTTTGGCATGAAATTACGGTGATTGTTAGCTCTAGAACTCTGGGATATACTTACTCACGATAATATTATATCCCTAGGTATTTATGTCATGTGTGGGTAGGTATATGCATTATTTATTTCCTACAGCATTTTTCTGAGATTTGTTTGCTGTTTTTTTGTATTGTTTGTCGGTTCGTTAGACAACGACAAAAGCCGCCCTAAATGCCTCACCCAAAGTTATGTGTTTAGGATGTTTTGTGTTCCGTTATTAAGTAATTACAATTAAAGCGTATTTTGTTTCAAAAGTAAGAGAAGATACGTGGACGTGCTATTGTATTAAAGACCAACTTACATTGTAAGTTTACTAGAGTACTTGACGTTACAAACAATTCATAAATATGCAAACAATTTAAATTAGCTTACCTCTTTAATATGGGAGAGGAGTTCACCCTTGCACTCCCCTCCATCTTCCTCAAACATCTCCATCGTCAAATCCGCAATTGAAGATTCGCAGCTCATGTTTGAATATTCCTTTTTATCGCTTCTGTCAATCAACCTTTCAAGAAGCAATGAGAGCGCTTCCTTCCACCCACGCACAATAATACATCACACACAAGAAGACTTCTTTTTATCTACTAAATCTACAACTACATCGGCTCCTCTTCTTCTTTGTCTAAAGAACTTCTATGAAACTTTGGCATTTTAAAAATATTAAAAAACTGTTCATATATGGTACACTAAAACACACCACACTTTCTCGCCAAAAACGTAAATCGCAAAAAAATAATGTCGAACAACTTAATATTCGCGTAACCAGAAGCCAACAAATACACAAGAGTAAGCAGGCGTTAAGACTTCTTCTTAAATATGCTTATCATCACAACAATCAAGAATCAAGTCACTATTTCAATTTCTATTTTTTCATTTTCTACAAACGTTGAAATTAAACTTTTCGCATACACAAAGGACACTTCTACTGTTTATCATCATCACCGACCGAATCTAAAATGCACGTTGGCACATAATTTATGACGGCGGCACACTTGCCTTGAAAAGTGATAGACAGAGTACATATTATTATTTAAGGTTGGAAAAATTATGCTGCAAGTGCGCGCCAAAGTCACTTTCAAATTGTCATCAGCGCTTTACGTGCTCAATGCAAATCCACCTAGCATGTCGCTGAACGTCGCTCTAAACTTCACACAGGCCGAACTAACTTGCGAAAAAAGCTGTAATTAGCAGATGTGAATGAATGAAAGTATTAACTTTAACTCTCAAGGTTATATACTTAGGACACCACAACAGAGTAGAGTCAATTTCTTTGGTGTTGAGATTACGCCTTTGTATACCAAGCAAAAGAAATAAAATATTGTTTCTCCTACTTCGAAGAAGTCATCAATCGAAAATTCAATAGTAACGACAACGGCCTATCATTATCTATTCACGCAACGATTCACCTTCGTTGGTGCAATGCAAACAGAAAACACTAATTACTAATATTTAGCATAGCTGGGGATAATTAAATATTTTTAGCAACGAAGAATAGTGTAACTATGTTGCAAGGAAAATTGGTGTCACCGCTGCGCTGCTGCTGAGTCGATGCCTGCCTGCACACGCTGTTTATTCTTATTAGTTGAATACCTCAATTTGCCTTTGTCGTTGTAAAAAATATAGATTTTTCTTTTTCCTTCTTGTCAACACGAACGTTGGAGTCAATAGCAGAATCTGGGAAGGAAAAGTTCCATAATTAGCAAAATTTTCTTGAGATAATGACAATGTTGAGGCGATGGTGTGCAGCAGCTATTTTTGTTCCGTCGTTGTTAGTAAATGGTTCGTCAATCTAACTTTGTGGAAATGAGGACGATGACGACAAGTATTAGGCATCCAACTAACTCACAAAAGTTTCAAAGACTATGCTGGAATTGGTAGAAATGTTCCCTCATGTTACTCGAGTATATAATGCATTTTATTAGTTTAAGCCGGTACACGTCCTTTATGTATAGTTGTACCACTTTTACGACTACACGACACGGCTGGAATTTTCTCCTGTGAACGTCAGACACCCGGACAACGGAAAACGTAAACAAAGGGGAAAAGTACCTACCACATTGGTGGTGGTGTCCAACTTTGGGAAACGAAGGGGTAGCGATTTGATAGCGAGTTTAGTTGTTAGTATGCCAGCAGCCTGACTGGAGAATAAACACACCAGAAAGAGAAACCTTTGTGTGTGAGTTCAGAGAAAAACTTGAGTCAACATATAAAAATAGCAGCAGCGGCGCATTGCATTGGTAGAAATATTACACAGGTAGACATCAGACATTCATACCAAGTCACTGTCACTTCAATCTAGCCCAGTGGAGCACATAAACCTTTCGCGTATACGTAAAAATATCAAAATATCATGGAACATGACTAATCGTAATCATGGTCGTGTTCGTTCCTTTCAAACTGAAACTGCACTGCTTCTACTGATATTATCATCGCCATCATCACGACTGCTATTGTTATGCGCTCTCATTTCATAAATTTATCAGGTGAACAGCAAAAATGTGTGTTGGTATAATATTATGTGCTCGTGTTGTCCAGTGGTGTTGTTGTGCCGCTGATATAATATGCTTTTCTCCTGACATCAAAACTTTCCACTCGCAGCAGCTAGTTTCCTTCCGCATATTAATGTTCAGGAAATGAATCCAACTGAATCTAGAATCTGTCTGCTACCTCCTCCGTAACAACAGTATTAACAGCAGAGCACTACCACCGGCAGTAATAATAATAACACAGTAGTTTTAATGTACTAAAATATTCATTAATTCAACTCACTTGACATCCCATTTTTACTGAAAAGACAAAAGGTGGGACTGACTTAATGCACAAAATTTATGTTCAGAGCTGAGCTTTCATGTTTCATTTCCAGTTGAGTTATGATAATTTATTCACGATCACTCCCTCTTCGAAAGCACAAAGTTAGTAATATCGTGTTTCATGTCGTATACTTAAAACTTTTTTCTCGTTCAGAATTTTTTTTTTTAAATAATCACCGACAGCGACGACACACGCATGCACCACGCACAATATACCAACGTTCAATATTTTTGGTAGTTTTCAATTCAGCCTAATGGGTTTTCCTTTTTGATATGGAACGCTGATATGTCTTTAGGTAGGTGATTCTTCTGCCAGCTAGCAACCACCAAGCAACGAACGAACATGAGGAGGACAAAAGACAAAGACGTTCGTAACATGTACTTGCTAATGTTTTAAATGAATATTAATGATTGGTATGATTGATCTTGAGAAGAAAGCAGGCAAAATACACTGGGATACCCCTGTAAAATATGCACAGTCAGACTCCTGCTATTAATCAACGCATGCAAGGCAGCCACCACAAAACTCAACGGGTTAAGTAAGATAAGAAAACAACAAAGAGACGAAGAGGAACATCAGAGAGAGCCATGCACGCACACATGAACTCTTTCAACTGCAAAGCACAACTGACTTACTCAACTCACCTGAGCTGATTGATGCAGAAAGGTAGGGTAAAGTAAAAAGGTACCTGCTCAAGCTGTTCATGAGTTCATGAGAGATATTACTTTGTACATAATAATAATGTGTGTGTGTGTACCATACCTGAAAAATGTTAGCCGTTTTTTACCATTACGCTGACGGAGTAACGTCAGCTACGCACACACACTTATATGATACCATATTAGGCATAATGTAAAATGATCATTTTAGCTTTATACGTATCGTATAATGGTTAAGTATTAAAGTAAAACCTGCTTGAAAATTGAAGCTGTTTATAATATTGTTCAAAATTCATTTTGATGTAATTTTTTATCGCGGGATATAAATAGAGTATGTGTGTGTGTGTGTTTTGGATGTACGGTATAATATAGCAGAGTGTATTAATTAGTAAATGGAAGTGTGCGCTCACAAAACTGTCTGAATTTAAGGACAATAGTGTAGTAGTGTGACGAGTGTGCTCAGTAAAATATACATGAAGCAGCAGATAATGTTCGGCACGAAATCAGAATACCGGATAAATGCCTATTAGGTATGCTGTCTCGTACTGACGCACGTATAAAATATGTATATATATGGAATCATGGGAGGCAACTTACATAAATAATTTGACTGTTATTATTGCAATGGTATTTATACACATAATTTTGTACAATAATAAGTAAAGTACAGTTTGTTGGCTTCTGCTGTTACATTAACATCAAAATAAGGTATATAATTAACGAATATTAATTTGTAATTAAAGCGAATGGATTTAATTTAAAATAAAAAATAAAAAAGTGATAAAGTTAATGGTGTGGAATGGTCAATGCTGAAAGCAGTTGGAATGGAATTTGATGATTAACAATATTTTTGCACAAGGGAGCGATTAATTTTAAGAACCTTCTTTGTGACGCTTATAATAATAATAACCAACACGCCAGCAGTAGTGGTGACCCAGCTTGGGCAAAGCAAATAAAAAAATTAACATTTAATGTAGTTGTTTTGTCTTTAGTCCCAAAAGAAGGGAATGGAATGTGCTGCTATTTTGTATCCAAACAAGGCATATCTGAATGTAAAGTACAAACTGTGCTCTCTAGCGTGCATTACCGGTAGTACAGAATAGTTTCACAGTTTGCTCAAATCTGTTCCTCTTCCTTATATCTATATACCATGCACCTGTACCATCCTTCCTTCACATGATTATACAGTATATTAGAGGAATAAGTTTATATTTAAAAGGACGAAAAAGACCTCGGATGAACGAGAATAAGAGGCAACCGTGTCCTCGGGACTAAAGATTAAGTCTGGTTTTTGATGATAGCCTCATGGGGTAATGAAAGACACCTTTTTACACAATACGATATTACGAGTATTTTCATTCTTATACTGCAGCTATAGTCAGCAACAATGCTATATATGAACAGAATAAATATGCCTTAATATAAATTTTGTACGCTCGTGCAAATGACTATACAACTGTCAGCAGTAAAACCAAATGTTTTTATACGTGGGCCAACATTTGTACAGCAAAAATACCTCTAGGTATATAATACACAATACATGTAACATATTTTCGTGTTTAATTGTCTACTTGTCAAAAACATAGAATATTAGTGGCAGTGCTTATAAAACAAGAAATTTATTGATTTTACTTTGCTGTTAATAATATCTTAATGTACAGGAATGTATAGAAACACTCCTTCTTAAGGAAACCTTAACTTGAAGTGGAGGTGTAGATTCTGCCCTGTTGGATGTGTGTTGTTAGTTGTTATGTGAGGAAGTGTGTAAACTGACGGGATAAATACGCCCATCTTGCAATTTTTTTAAAGATTACGCTGCAAAATTGTCACAAATTGTATGGCAAAATAAAAGTATCAAATGGTGTACAGGAAATAATAAATACAGTGTTTAGCTAGCTGCTTGGGGACTTAATGTAGTGCAATCAACTTAAAAAATTGGCCCGACGATGCTAGGATCAAGTTCACAGGTGAGTTAACTTTTTCGAAAGTGGTCTACATGGTCATTATCTATTTATATAAAAAATAGTAAAAAAATATGGTAGAGACCTATAGTAGAGTAGTGGAGCCTCTTGCTTTTGCGTTCTATCTAGTAGTAGTGTTTTTACTTTTTTCCTTTCGTACGAGCAATTTTTTGTCCCACATTTTGTTTGTGGTCACCGTTATGAACTGAACAGTTATTTGTCGCTTCGTAGATGAACCTACAGATTTTAACTGTGGGCATGGGTATACCATTAAAGCTTTACTTCTCTGAACATACACCTGTACATCTAAAACTCTATCCGATTAACTGTACACAAGGAATTGGACGAACACACAAACTACAAGTTAATGATGACAGCCAACCTGATAGTTTTGTAAACTAAGGCAGCTAATAAAATAAATAAAGTTTGGGTAATTTAAAGCTCGAAAGCTCTAAAATAATATAATACTGAAAGTGATATTTTTTGAAGATGATATAAGTAAATATAATGCTGAAAAAATGTTCTAATTGCGGAAGGGCGTCTCCAAATGTTGCTGAATAGGTGTGTGAGCTTCGTCCCTTTTTAAACACCCTCGTAAATTACGTCTTCTTCGCACAATCAGTTCATATGAGTTTGTTAGATGTACTGTCGTGTTCGCAGTAGTAACTCACGTCAATTAAGTTTAAAGTAAACTACAACTCATCTCGCTTTTACCGTGTATTGATGAATATGAAAAAGCATTATGTATATTTGCTTCTTCATCAATGACAGTAATGTATAATACTGTATAATAATGTATAATACTGTATATAATAATGTATAATGTAGCTTATGCTGAATACTGATGACGTTAATAAATCAATATCAATATCAATATCAATATAATCTTGTGCTAGGTTTAGCGAAATAGAACAAGACAGAATATTAATCTCTTTGTATAAACTATAAAATGATGACTCTTGACAAGATTCGTGCAGTTAAAATTACGTCCACGTAGCTAATGTGTTATTCTTTAGTATCAAAAACAAACGCAACAGCCCCAGTTATACATTAAGTAAATATTTCATCTCACTCGGTCAATCCGCACATTTGACTGTGGGCGTAATTTGCTTTGTAGGAATATTCTTCGATGTTTATGTCAATACTCCATACAAGTCCATATCTCTGTAGAAATATTAAGGCTGTTTTAGGCTTTGCCGATTGATTCTTGTCAGTGCTTATAAATCAAATCAAGTAGTTTCACGATTGGCATTAAAACCCTTGATCGTGTTTACAATCAACAATGAAAGCACCATCCTATACTTGTAATTATGCTTATCCTATAAAAGTCTTCATACCATCCTGTACATACCTTATTTTAAAGAGCTCGGAAACCTTTTCACATATGGTATCTGTAAGATGACCAAGGAGTTTACTAAATGAACGGAAAGAATTTTTTAACCAAACCCATACTTCTCAGTATTTTTTTCTCGTTTATTTACAAAAGTCTGGCATGGTAGTTATGTTTATTATGGATCAGATCAATAACGCATTGATAAACACGTATTCAGTCAGTTGTCTGTGAAGCCAATGCCCGAAGTGTACACAAGTTGTATCCTAATAATGACCGCTCAACATTGACTGTGCAAAAATATAATTATCTCCTGCCTGTAAACAATTTGATAGTAACATTAACTTCCAATTAAAAAAGTTATTCATTCACAACATGTTATGACATTACAAATCATAAATCCATATATCCCAACACAATTCATATACACTCATATTATGGTCAGTTTATTTTATAACATGAATGAGTCATGCAGTAAAATCTACTGAATTCACAAGATGCCCATCAACATACTAAAAATTATTGAAATCCAACAGCACAGATAGTAGTATTGATTCGATGATTTGATGAACGCCCCTGACAGTCAATAGTAAAGTAAACAACGTTACGGCCATATTCTAGCCGTATTTCCTATATTTCAAAGTTAGCAAATACAAAACCTAGTAGTTCTACTGCATCTTCCTATTTTGTCTGTTTGTGTGCCCTTTTTTTACTGTATCTGCCATCATTCAACGAAATTAGACAAAAGTGCATGAAGTAATAAATTGTAAGCCAAGTAGTCTCTCAGAAGATACGTCTTATTTTTCAGGTCATAAATGTTTGCAGTTTCGAGTTTGCGCATACATTTTCGTTATTGTTGCTGTGTATTTAAATTATCCCACCTTTGGTGTTTCCATAAAGAATGCTCGGCAGTCTTTTAGTGTAGTTTGACGTATGTAATTATTCGTGTTTGATGTCAGTTTAATTAGTAATTAAATTCGTGCTATAATTTCCCGACATTATACTTTCTGTGCCACAAAAAGTCCAGTATTGACAATGTGATTACGCAGTAGAAAAATACTAGTTGTAAAATTATTGGTGTTTTTAAGTTAAATTGGTGTTATGTTTCTGAAAACGTTATATAACTTGACATAGTTTAAGTTGTAAATACTGACATATATTGACAATTACAAATAATTTTTCTATGTTCTCTTCTCTTCCGTGTGTGCATCGTTCGTTCGTTCGTGCTTTCTACCTTCCATCTTTTTCAACAAAACTTGGGTTTGGGTCGCTGGATTCGATTGTTTTCACTTTTAAAATATAATTAAATTGTATAAAAGCAGCAGCCATAATGATTCACAATGCTTTTAATCGTGGACCTGAGCTCCTCGCCTCGTCAGACTTTGACAAGGTTCCATTTTTACCATTTTACTATATATTATTCTTAGTACTACTACTTATACATGCGATTCAAATATTCAAATGATTGATTATGTAATAACAATATTGAGTTGGTTAAAATTGCTTACGTTTAACAATATTTAACCTGTCAACAATACACAATCATAACATTGATCAGTGTACCTCTCATCTTATTAGCCACTTTATCATTACGGAGCAAGGAAAATCTTTCATCCTAAACAATGTTATGTCTATCTTATGCTTACTCATTTTCACACGCATGACTTTTAGCACGAATTTGAAACAAAAAAGCTACCAGCAAAAATTGTTAGCTCAAGCTGGTGAGATAGAGATATACGGAAAAAGTATCCCTTGTTTCATCTCACTGGCCGAAGCAGTACATTCAACATCTGAAAAAATACACCGTAGTTTTACGTCTACAATTTAGAGGGCGGAGAAATAGTTTGGTTATTTCAAGTTGGACGGTTTGTAGCAATTTCAAAGGTTTTTAAAATAAAATGATGATAGGCCTCTAATATAAAATATTCGAATGGGTGGGCTTAAATCTACGGTTCTCCTTAACTGACCTTTCCATAAATATCCAAGAAAAGAAGTCAATAACTTTTTATTTATAAATTTTGCCTCAAACATTTCTTTCGTTTCCCATCCATCCATCACCATTTCCTGTTCTGAGACTTTTATCCTTATATGGAGATGACGCGGGGAAGATGTGTTTTTGTTCAGAAGAGATAAAGTAAAAGTAGATGCTTTCCTTTATTGTTCTTTTTTCCAGTGGGGCAGTAGTTTGTAATTGATAGTTTGAAATTTTTTTTTTCTGTTGCCTGTTAATACTTTCGGTTCTCTTTATTCATGCATCAAATATTTTACTAGAGAAGGTGTTTCATTAAATCATTTAAAATTCATATTTTTTCATAATTAAAACACTTAAAAATGACCACTCTTCACGAGCACAACCTAAAGACTATTAAATACTTCGTTCACACAATGTTAAATGCATTAGGTACCCTAATTTAGGGTTCTGTGTAGCCTTTTCCCACTGTTCAGTTATTCTTGCGAAAATATTAGGTTTACGTTACGTGGATTAAATTTTTTCTTACGTCATCTGGTTTCTGAATATATTTGCTAAATAGTTACAGTTATACGTATTTACTCAAGTGCTTTTCTTGTTGGTCGTGTGGTTCCAATAATCTTGCATAGGTATTTCAATTTTGCCACGTTGTTCAGTTTGTACTCAATATATTTTTGCCACGTCATTAATTACGACATGAGAATTGACGAAACTTGGAGAGACTAAAGTAAACATTTTATTCTTTGCTGCTCAATGACTCTATTCGTTTCCTGTTTTGTCGTTCCTTTCTTTCACCTTTCGTTTTCTCTTGGTGTTTTTTATTGTTGCTGTGTCTGTGTGTTCTTGTCTTTTTCTCTTTTTTGTCTTTGTCACTATCTCTTCTTCTGCTCTCCTTGTCTCTCTTTCTCTCTTTCCATTCCTTATTAGACAAACTGCACGTTCTTTAGATACAGTGTACATCTACTCCTTCTACTACTACCACTACTCGTACTTCCGCCTCTGCTCGTACTACTACTACTACTTCTACTACTACCAATACTACTACAATTGTGTGTCTTTGATGAAAATGGACCGATATTATTACCGCATTTCTTGTGAATACAAGCCGGGAAGGTCTGATGGGGAACTGCCGGAGAACACGCTGGTCGTCGAGATATCCGATGCGCTGAGTGAACGGGAAAAAGTCAAATTCACTGTTCATACCAAGGTAAATACGGATGTTCACTTTTCTTCTGTTGCATATCTAAAAAAAAACTTACATAAATGAAATTAGAAAAGTTGCGTGTGATTCCTGTATTTAATTATCTTTTTAATGTAAATTTTCAGATAAGTGCAGAGGAAATGGGAAAGCCCGAGTATTCTGTCGTGCGTCAACATGAAGAGTTTGTGTGGCTTCATGACCGATTTGAAGAGAATGAGGAATACGCGGGCTATATTGTAAGTTTATATTGCAAATTACATCCAAACATTGTAGGGTACCTATGTACCAAGCGCTGCACATACTGGCTTCCTTCCTCTAGTCAGCTCCAGCTCAAAGAAATCTAGGCATATCCCGTTGTGAACGTAAATGCAGTATAAGTTGGGAGTTTATGGCTCATTTAGTTCAAGAATAAGTTTGAAAACAAAGTGTCTGCTACTCTTGCTTGCTACCACCAATTTTCTTCTGCGTCAGTAACATTGATTTCAACAAAAACCAAAAACGACTTGAAAAGGAATGGCTTTAATAATGCTGGAGTGTGGATGTGTCTGTTTCTCATACGAATGAATGCACATTTCTTACTACTGTATTTTATCTGGCTTTATTTTTTAAACAGATCCCACCTGCACCGCAGCGGCCAGATTTTGATTCATCTAGGGAGAAATTGCAGAAACTTGGTGAAGGAGAAGGCAATATGACCAAAGAGGAATTTTCAAAGATGAAACAGGAATTAGAAGCGTACGTTTCATTCATTCCTTTTCATTACTTTTTCCGCAAATACCATAGCGGGACATTAACCGGAAATGCTTTTATAAATAATAGCAGCCATTTTGTGTTACGGAAAAAATTAAGAGAAAACGTCCAAACCGCTGACTAAACGGGAAAGTGTGCCAAACCGTCTTGGTGTGGATTTCCTTAATTTTTACTGATAATTTAATGTTAATCTTTGTAGGGAGTACCTAGCTACATTTAAGAAAACTGTGGCAATGCACGAAACATTTCTCGTCCGATTAGCAACCCACCCGATATTTCGTAATGATCATAACTTCAGAGTATTTCTGTCATACGACGGAGAGGTAAGGAGACATTTTTTCTGAGTCATATATTTAGTTGTGAATATGATGAAGACAATTATGATAATAATGATGAGAAAGAAACTTAAAATAAATTCTACTCTCATTTGTATCCTGTTACTGCAATCATTTACATCTGTGTCTAATAAATAATTATTTTTAGTTGAGCGTACGTGGCAAGAACAAGAAAGAGTTTTTGGGCGGTCTCATTAAATCCTTTGGACAATCAACAGACGAGGTTCTTCTGTCAGTGACACAAAAAAGACGTGGACGAGTTTTTCGACACACAGAGAAACTTTTTGATTGATTATCATTCACACTTGAAAGATGCTACTGCGAAAGCTGACAAAATGACAAATCTACACGCGAATGTGGCTGGTTCATACATAAAAATCTCATCAGAGTTACTTCAGTTGGCAACCATTGATAGTAATGAACTGGAGAAGTTTCTCACAAAAGTTGCGGAAGCTTTGGAAAAGGCTCGAGTAAGTGCTTACTCTGTCAAACACTATTTTTCCTGCCCGTACCTTTGCTACAACTTGCTACCGTTCTATCCCTCTGCACCTCTACTCCGTATTAAGTATTATGTACTAACAAAACGACATCAGCCACACTTTTCTTGATGAACTGCTACAAAACGTATCAACCAAACCGAAACTTTGCTTCCTTTTGTTCATCTATCAAGAAGGCGTCAATGAAATTTTTCTAATTTTCTTTCTTCTTTTCCTTGCGTCTCTGCATGTCTAGAAAGTTGAGAACGTGTAACAATAATAATAACATACAATACGTCTGTAATTTTTTGCACAAACGTGGTGCATCGTTATGCTCGGAGTTGGTACAATAAGGCTAAGGTACAATTTTAGAAAACTAAATTTTTTGAGTAAATTTTCAATATTATTCATGTTGTTATGCATGCTGCAAAATCATAAATTCATACAACAGACAATGGATGTTTTGGATGTAAGTTTTTCTCTACAATTTAATTTTCAAGACGCAGCACTATTTTATTGCTTACTGGCTGACGTAAATCAAAAACTTTTGAGCCAGTGCAACATATGCTGCCCTTTTAATCAAATTTAAATTGACTCTTATTTGCTGTTTCTTCTCACAATCATAGGCTGAGCAAGCTCAACAAGAAGCTTGTGAGAAGTTTGAGGCGATGTCAGCCAAAGCCAAGGAAGAACTAGTGGATTTCAAGAAACGCCGGGTTGTAGCCTTCAAAAAGAATTTGATCGATTTGACTGAGCTGGAAATTAAGCATTCCAAGGTAAAAAAAAATTGACTTGTCAAATGTCGATTCCACTGTCCAATGGGACCATATGTGGTAAAATGAAATTTAAAAGACTACTTGATATTATTGAAACTGGTGTTTCCTATTTGTTTTATTTATTTAGACTCAAATTCAAGTTCTGACAGCAGCTATACAATCACTAAAAGAGGAAATGGGAGGAGTATAAAGAAATAATTGTAAACCGAAGACATTTAAGTAATAGAAAAAAAACAACAACGTGATTTTTGCATGTGTATACAGCAGGCAATATTAAAAGATACCATTTAATTTGTCTTAATGTTTTGCATGTTGTGTAATCAGTCCTTTCTAAAAAAGATATTTAACTATTATTATTAAAATATTTTACCATGCATTCCAAAGAATAAAAGATATTATTCTAAAATAAAAAGTGAAAACTCCAAATTGGTGGAATTTTTGTAGCGTCTTATCTATTCCCAAAAGCGGATTTGTTTTGATGACTACTGTATTTGCAAAGTTTCTATACCGCCTCCGCTGTTGACTGTGGTTTGACAAAAGTTTATTCGTAGAATAACTTAGAATATTTTATAAAATGGCATCTGGCACTTGTTATTAAATCATTCTCATGAGCAGCATATTTCTTCCTTTTTCTTTCCAATAAAACTATGCGTTCTGATGACTGGAGCGAAAGCGAATTCTTTTTGGCGGCCCGAATTTTGCCTTGATAAAGAAGAGCAAACAGGAACAGGGTGAAGTTGTACTAGGGCAAAATGTTTGTTTCCCTTAAGGTCTTCTGGTTTGGTGGTGGAAATGATCCAAAACATTTGAAACCATATTCTTGAAGGACTGT
>JAHZNB010001348.1:0-26503 GCA_027744295.1 Callyntrura guangdongensis
TGCGGAAGCTAATGCTGCGGTCGTCAATTCTACCTGGACTGATTCAACGGCTGCTGTTGTGGGAGATGGCGCTTTTGGTGGCGCTTGTGTACTAGAGGCTGAAACCGACGAAGTCTTCATAGTTGACGCAGGAGCTGCAGCCGAAGAAGTTGCTGTGCTGCTGCTCGTAGTTCCATCTTTTTCTTCAGGATGAACGCTAAAGGTCCTCTTCATTTGGGGCCGAGTTCCTCCTACCGAGGTAGTAGAACTTTGTTCAGGACTTCCGTCTGTTGTAGTTGTAGCTGCTACAGGTACAGGTGCCATGATGGCGGTGGTTGCTGATGTGACATTTTTACTTTGTGCCTTTTGTGTCTGATGCATATGAAGTAAAAAAATATTCAATGACGGTTTTACCACACTCTCTCATACACACGGCAAGGGACTAACACAATATTATTTGTCATTTACATCGTGTTTGCTTACGCTGTTTGCTGGCCCTTGAAGTTGTCGCAACATGTTCATTATGGTTTGCATTTGTGATCCCATGATTTCCATTTGTCTTTTGAAACCCAGAAAATATAATTGTTACAAATCTGACGTAAGGCGTGCTTTTGTGGTTTAAACAAGTTTAAACCCTATTTCACTTACCTGGTCAACTGTTCTACACGAGGATCTTGAGCGTCAGAATCCGAGTCGTCATCAGGATAGGAATGTGAAATTGAGCGCCTAGATCTAGATATTTTTCTACTTGGGGGATCTGTTTCTGTAACTAAATAATACCAATGATAATAACGATTGTTCTCTACAACACCAATACTGTGGATCATTTAACTTTCAGAAATTATGCTTCATTAGTCTCACCACCCATGTCTGCTGTTAACTCAATAGCATTGCTAATGCTTTTAAGGGTCTCTTTCTGCATGTCCTCGTCAGAGCTCAGATCCGTTGAGTCACTACGCTTGCGTCGTTTTCTTCTCCTCACTCTGGGTGGCTTGAAAGCTTTCTCTCTTGGATCTGAGTCTCGCTCCAATGAGCCCGAGCGAGACACCCCAAAACATGCGAATTTGTTATTGACCCGACCTAGTCTGGGATCTACTCCAGAGAGTTCCTCCTGAATAACAAGTTTTACAACAGAAATGAAATTCTTAGAAAAAAGGGGAAAATGCAATCGTCACCCCGCTCCAAAAAGACATGTTCCATTTTTTAAAAAAGTTAAAAGTTCGATCGAACTTTAAATTGTGTTTGAAAAAACCTCTTTATACGTATAAGTTCCTATAACATATATATATTATGAAGGTATAAATTTCTATGAAGTAAAGGAAAAACGAAAATTGTAATTCACAGTACCATGAGCGAGAAAAGTAAACGTACATGCACATACATATAGATAACTACGACAAGAGATACACGAAAATTTACATTTTCCGTCTGCTGAGCCGAACTAATAACAATAATAATGCCGCTGAGTAGCAGTAGCATGACATGTCTTAGTGAAAGTACTCTTCAACAAGAAACCCCGAAAAAGTTTTTTTCTAAACCAATTATGATTATTACAGTTGTTGAAAAGCACTTTTTACTAGTTGAGCGAGAGCATGAAGAGTGAAAAAAAAACTACAGCAGAGGAACGGAAAATAGGGAAATTGTAATACTGAAAGTTTTTTTGCTTCATTTCTACTTTACTTGTCGTTGTCACACACTTACTAAGTATTGCCATTACAATGTCTTCCTTGAGGATTTCGATGGAACCTCTTGAGATGAAGTACAGTGCTGTGAGCACATCTCCTCGATGAACTAAAGTATCGCCGGGTGGGGCATGGGTGGTTTTGAATTTCATCNCATCGATAAAGCTCTACAATAATAAGAAGAATAAAGAATGTACAATTTTTTTCCGAAGCCTGACTTTTTTCTCTTTGTAAAAAAACGAACGCACTTAGACAAATAAAAGTGAAAGAAAGAAAGAAAATGTAAACGAGCTATCATGTATGTGGCTTCTGTGAGTAGGAAGTAACCGAAAATTGAAAGAAAATCATAAAATTGAATTACCGAAGACATCCTTGTGAAGCGCCATTAAATGCAGTGCACGCGTTGAGCAAATTGCGATTTAAATGGAGACAAATGTCGGCCTGCAAGCACTCTGGAAATCCTTTCAGCACGCTGTTCATGTCGATCCCATTTGTGTATGTCCACGCATGCTACCGGGAGAAAAACAACGAATCAACATGCCACATTAAAAATTGATAACATTTTTAGCCCCTCTAAAATATCCAAGTTGGCTTAACGTCGAGTAAAGTTTGAACATTGAACTTTACAGCTGTCATTAGNCCTCCAAAATATCCAAGTTGGCTTAACGTCGAGTAAAGTTTGAACATTGAACTTTACAGCTGTCATTAGATAACTTAATCCGAATTTCAAACGCAAAATAAAATCTTCTTGGGACGCACTCGCGCAATACAAGTCTTATACATAGAGTTGTAGAGAAAAAGATAAAATATTTAATAAATGTATCAAGATGTATAATATTTGACCGAACCTGGAAGTATTCTTCTAGTCGCTGGCGTAGGGGATTGGGAATTTGATGAAAGCGAATAAATTCTTTAACGCGAAGCATCTGCGTGTGATACCTAGCTGTACCGGAGTACAAGCGTTGAATGATCGCGGAAACGTTACCGAATATACTGGCATACATCAGGGCTGTGTGGGTAAAAGTAAAAAGAGAGAAAGTTAAGTTTTGAGAGAAACTTATGAGAATCCAAGATCTTAGAGACAAGGTAGTAATAAATGACAAGACGAAGGAACGTCGAAGGAATGAAGATGAACAAAATTATCATCCTCCTTCGATCGTCACGCTCCCAAAATTGTAAAGTATACTGTGTTGGTTTTCCCTAAACTTTTCTCTCAAGATGCCGCTAGCCAAAAAGGTGAAAAGTAAAAACTTTAACGACGGCGTATATCTACGTTTTTTAAGATATATGTGCATAAATTGAAAACGTGTGGTATAGTTTGGTGTATTTGCGCAATTATTTTGATAAATAATAAATATTCACTTACAGCCAACTAGCATAACACAAATAGTAAATATTTTCTCTGCATCCGTATTTGGGGCAACATTGCCAAAGCCCACTGAGGTAAGACTGCTAAATGTAAAATATAAGGCTGTCACGTATCGCGACTGTAAATTCCAAAAAAGGGGAAAAAGAATTTTTTTAAAAACATGTAGACATTTAAATATATCGTTGGCATTCGCACAGTATTTCATATATATACATATAAAACTTGTACGGAAAACAAACCTTAAGTGTAGGCCCACCATGTTTAGAACCATTAATGTAGAACTGTAATGTATCATTCGCAAGATGATCCAGCCATCCAATACGAATTGCTCCGTCGGAAAACGTTCTTTCCGCGTTTCCAATAGCGTACCTTTACAAGAAAATAAAAAGGTCACCACATGCTAGAGTAAAGAAAAGGCATCCCTTGTTTGTATTTTTCTTCGTAACGATATATGTAACTATAGACTATTGTGTGGGTTTTCTTTGAACAACACGACAGTACACTACGAGTGTTCCAGCAACAACAACATCAAAGCTAAACTCATTCTACTGTGAAGAACCATAAACCACATTCAATCGGCACAATACCTCATTTTGACAATTGTAACAAATGGTCGGAAAGATAACAGTTTTCTTTTGTAAAAAAAATAATAAGTCCCTGTAAACCACACGAATGTCGGAGACAATACTTGTGTAATTTTCCAGGTGTGTGCAAAATGCCTCCTATATTTGTTAGTCACGTGCTCTTCGTTACAAAAGAATAGAAATTTGGTGGAGTGAAATCAAATCTAGAAAACGCGTCGTGTTGAATTATTTTTTCCTTTAACATACTTGAAAAATAAATAAAATGTTGGAAGGGAATAACGGGATTGAATAAAAACTTGCATTTATGATAAATTTAGGGAATTTCTGCAGACTCATATTATTGATGAGATGAACGTGAGTCATGGTCGAAAGTTTCGACTCGAAACGCATGTACACAAGAAGAAGGAACGTACCATATGCAAGCAAGCCAGTGGGCTATCAGAGTGAAAGTTGCCATCAAAAGGAGAAGTACAGCTGCTCCATACTCTGAGTATCTGTCGATTTTCCTTGCCACTCTTACAAGGCGAAGCAGCCTCGCAGTCTTCAGTAGTCCTATTAACGTTGTGGTCTAAATAAATAGATACACAGGAAACATGTTATTTATGTACACAGAAACAACTAAACAAACACAATATTTTAAGGAAACGGGAATCCTGATGGTACATCAAAGGGGAATTTCCGGAAAGTAAAAAAATATTTCCAAGTAAATCCCATTTCCCAGGAGCCATGAAAAGAAAAATAATACGAAGCAGGAAAAATATGGCTGGCGACAATAACTGGAACAACTGGGAACACAAAAAAAGAGAAGAAGGATGGTCGCTCTGTTGTAAATCAGTAGAGCAGGAGCAGGGAGCATACAATGATAATAATGACGAGGAAATGCATAAAAAACGGGAAAATGCAAAAATATTTCCAAGCGGGAAATATTCGCAAGTGTATAATTTTATGCTGGGGTGTTTTCGCTGCTTCACTTGTGCATGAAAAATGAGAACCATTTGTGGGAAATGGGAACGTCCAATAAAAAAGTTGAAATGATCGATGTGTTTGAAAAGATTTGACATTTCATGCATCATGGATGGAAATTTGAATGCCAAAGTGTACACCTACCTCATCTGTATTGGTTCCAAATAGATATAGCAATAAATCGAACGGAATGGCTGCTACGAGGTCAATTATAAACCAGCCTCTAAAGTAATGTACGGCAATCCGGCCCGGATTCGAAACTACTTCATCATTAGCATTAACATATGTGGTTCGGAAATTTATTAAAATGTCCACGATGAACATAACATCCACTGGAAAAAGAGAAAAAAAAACATAAATTACATTTAGAATTTTAAAAATATTGCAAAAAACGAAAACGGTTTATTTTGTACCATTTGTCACAGGTTACGTAACATATGCACATCTACTAATAAGACTATTATAGTATCACTTTGGGCTCGAGGGGTTCTTTGGTTAAATCAATGGAGCGTGAAATAACTTTGTTCGGTGCTTTTTCACTTGGAAAAGTACACGGTATGTTGTAGGTTGTAGTAGAGAGCATAAAAAGCACAAAGTGATGTAGTGGTCAAGATATGTATGCGTAAGCCGTGAAAATGACTACTAACGTATTTTTTACATACCGATAAAATCGACGACTGCGAGGGGATCTTCGCTGTAAGATTTTGGCTTAAGATCTTTAAATTCGGGTTCATTGAGGAGGAAAGCTGCGACATAAGGCGTGAATATCGCTGTATACATCACAAGAATGAGGATCAACCAGTCCCACACCGCTTTGAAGGGCGAATAGTGAAGAATGGTCCATTTGTGGATGCGAGGAGACTGGAGTCTATACTCGGGTAAAACGTCGGCTCCTAACGATAGAACCTAAACAAATGGAAAAAAGAAATAAACATGTAATCAATACAATACAATTTTTTTAAATGATATTTTTAGGTACAAATACACGTCCAACAAAATATTTTGCGGTGTTACATTTATAAGCCAAATTTCAATCTATCTGCCATTTTTGATGGATTTCGACGGATATTGATAACGATTTTGCTTTTTCATGCTATCCCTCGATTTCCGGAGCGAGAGTTCTAATTACCTACCTAGAAATATGAATTAGACATGTCATGTAGTTTGACATGTTCTCACCATACACCCAGCCTCGCTCGTCTACCCGATGATGACAATCAAGCGTCATTATAGAGTCAAGCAATTCCCAGGAAGAGGCACAAACATGCAACTGTCATTTATCGTAATTGTGGCCCACTATATTTTTTATCCTGAATCTGCAGCCGTCGCGTTCCCAAATTTTTATTGTGAGACAAGCATACCATTTGCACAAATGACAGAATTCAAACTAATCTGTTATTAGGGATTATGCATGCTAAGTTTTCACCACTATCAATTCATTTTTCTGTACGCCGAAGTGATTTTTGTTAGGGAAAAAGATTCCTTGTTGCAACGTCACAATACCGATACATTTTCCGTTTGTACTTTGTAGACACACTGAAATTAAACGAAATTACCACGTATGGGTTTTTTTCTGTAATGCGCCATAATAATAATAATTAAGTTAACGAAATTGGATTACATGTATGCAGTATTTCCTTTGAGCATAATGTAGTGCAAAGAGTACAAACATATCGTATGAACTCAATTTTGTAAATGGCTTTCAGGATTCAATATGAAAGTCCTCGCCACCATACACCATACACAACCATGCATATGTGTGTAAATCTCCATTATCCAATTTAACAAAAATGCATTAAGAATCCGAAATGATGTTGGGAAAGATAAGTCAATTTTTCGTGTGACTAAGCAGTAAATCATAGAATAGGGTGGACTCCATTTATCACTCCCAGTTTAGACATAGACATTCGGATGTTCAGACAGAAATAAATCTAAAAATTCATATAGGCACATCTTATTCCGCTCAGTTTACAACACAATAGTAGTATCTTGAAACGAGCAGCCGGCCGGCACCCACCCTTTCCAAAAAATATTAAATGGGAAAACAAGTGAAAGCAAAGTTCTTTTTAGGAGAAAACTTTTCGCAAAATCTTTTTTTTTTCAGCAAAACTCCAAATTTTTTATGGACTACCGACCAACCCACGAAGTTTTAGCACAAGATTACAGGATGCGTGTGCACCCACCGAAAAACATAAAATTCTTTTTTCAACATTTTTATTACCAAGTTGAGAGTAATCAACGATACCTTAATAATAATTGCTTAAATAGAATCCAAACAAGTAAAAGATACAACCGATAAGGTTTTAAAATGAGATTTTTATGATAAGACGTTGTTATTCAGTTTGTTTTCAGCTTTAGGTACATAATGTAACACAAATTATGATTGGTTAAAAATTATGGTTAATACCGGCTGTTGTTGATCACTGTGACAAGGCGATGAAACTTTAACGGAAATGGATTTTCCAATCGTACTTGCTCGTTTGACAAGTCTCTTAGCTAAATAGCGGTCGCTTCCGATACTTCCACAGTCACTGCTCGCATCGCTTAAGGACGCAACAATGCACAACAACACAAGGAAATACCATGAATAATTGCAAGCAACAAAGAGCCAGAGGAAAACATGCTCATTCATACACGACCTACAGGCCACAACGCCGACATGATTTTTTTCACGTAAAGGAAAGAATACAATTGATTAATACCTGGCGTGTCTATGTTGATGTTCTAGATAAGGCAAACTTGGTGCTACTACTCTTGTTTCTAAAGTACCAGAGTCAAAACTAGTTTGTCGTCGATGTTGCTGAAGACTGGCGGAAGTACAGTTTGCAAAAGGGGTCCCTACAGTATCGTCGAATTCACGTAACGGATTTAAAATAGGTAACTCGTACATTTGGCTTCTTATCGCGGTCGCCGCAGCTGACGATGGTGGTTTATTTCCACTACTGCCAACGCCGCCACCACTACAAGTTTTACTAACGCTACTATTGTTATTATTTCTAACGCCACCAAGACGGGAAGACACAGGAGGTGAAGTTTGATTTAAATCAATTAGCGCGGAGGAATGCAGAAGCGCTGCCGCCGTTGTTACTGAACCTGCCATTGGTAAAGGAGGTGGACCTGCTGCTGCTAAAGTGGCAGCAGCAGGGCCCATACTGAGGTGGTCCGCAGTCTTTCTTTGCTTTGAAGGAGGAGCTCGATATGGATTGTGGTGGCGTTTACTACTATTCGAATGATGGGTTTGGGAATGGTGTTCAGGTTGCGAATAAAGTTTATCGTATCGTGAATGCTTGGAGTGCGAACCACCACTTGGCACCAAACTAGCCGAAGCTGAGGTTGGAATGGAACTAACAAAAAATGGCCCCGGTCCTGCCGCCGCTGCCCCCACAGCCGCCGCTCCAAATAACGAAGCTGCTGTGTTCCCACTACACGACGGCGTCTCGGGACTTACAGCCAACGCAGTGGAGGGCGTTGACGGGGTAAGTGGATCTAAATTCGAAGACTTTTGTTGTTGTTGCTGCTGCTGCTGCTCCTGTTGTTGGTGCTGACGGCGATATTGTTGTTGATGGGTGTAAAACGGGTGCTGATTGTAGTGTGCCGACGACGAAGGGTGATGATGGTGCGGGTGTGATGACGAAGAATGCGAATGTTGATGATGCTTGTGGTGATGATGATGATGCTGCTGATAACCCCGAGTTAGACTAGCTAAAGGCAACGAGTGACGAACTCTGTGATGATGTGAGGACTCAAAACTAGTTCGACGACTTCTGACTGATGTGGAACCAATTTCACATTCCTCGTCTTCATCATCCGTCTTCAGGTACAATGTCGGAATCTCCAATTGTGAAGAGCATCGTCTTCCACCAAGGAACATTGCTGCGGAGTTGAACATTTTGATTTTTTTATTGTATAAGGTACATAGACCAATATACCAGATAACCTTTACGACAACAATATCATTAAAGGCTAAGAGCAATTCTCTTGTGCTGCCCTTTTTTTCTCCAGCGAGAGTGGTCGTGTCGTTATCGTGAGATAGTAGCAGCAGCGCGGCGTGCTCTTGGATTTTTACGTTGTTCAGGCGTTGGTGATATATTTATTTAATTTACTTAACTCCCAAAAAACCATTCTAGTTATATACGTTATTACTGAGGTACGTACGTATAATATTTTATTATTTATACGCTATTGTTAGTTCATAGTTCCAATTCAATAAGTATTACAAGATGTAGTGTAGTTAAAAGTACATCATACACGTAGTAGTATATAAAGTAGTCAGTAATGCTAGTCGTGTTAACGTTAAACTATTACTTAGATTTTTTACGTTATACCGTTACGAGTTACAGTTAGCATTTTGTACGGTACACTACCACTCAAAAACATAATGTTCTTTCCCTTAACAATATTTTCTCCCGCTTGATCCTCGTCTTCTCCTTCCCATCCTACTTGTTCGTCATCATCATAATCGCGTTGTTGTTCAAATCTATGCATGTTTATACATCCTTCAAACTGCTCCACATTCACATTTTCCCTTTTGCTCTTCTTTCTCCTCATTTTTTTTCTCTCGGAGCGGATATTACATATTATTAGTAGTATTATTATTATGAAGAAGATTGAACAATGCGGATATTTTTTATTGAAATAAGTAGTAGTACTAGTAGTACAAATAGCAGCAACTCTGATATTGTTACGGTGTTTTGTTCACATACATTTTATATAACGACGTGATACGACGAGGATATGGATGGATACGATATCGGATAGAGTGAAGAGTCAGTCGGAAGTAGGAAGAATGAAATTGAAAAACCTTTTAAGCTAATGAATTACGTCATACAAAACGAAGTAACAGGATCATCATGTAGAGAGAGAGACGAAGAGAGAAAGACTACTACTGCCACTACAACAGTCTACGAAATATAATAATAATAGGTGGTATTGTTTATAGGTAGTTTTGTAAGTGGTTTTGGATTATTAATAATAATGACATACTATATAGCTAGCTTTTGGTTTGTATTATTGCTATTTTACAACAACGCAACAATACACAAGTTCAAATGTAAACAACAACAAATAGAGAGAGAGAGAGAGAGAGAGAGAAGTGTGTGTACAAAGAGAGAAGGAGGATTAATAGATGAATGAGGATAGAGTAATGTAATAGCAGTACTGGTGGTGGTGGTGGAAGAGAAACAGAGAAATATACGATTTTATGTTAGGAAGAAATAGAGAAAGACGTTATTGTTAAAAATAGAAACAGAGAACAAGTCAGTCTACTTGATACACGCAGAGATTAATTATTATTATAGTACTACATACATAGCTATATGATAGATATTTCTCTGAGACAGAACAGTTTAATTTAATACATTATCATTATTTTTAATGTAAGATGGGTAATTTTACCAAAAATAACTGAACAAACCCCTTTTGTGTGATTGGGCTGAGCTGTAGTAGTGTAGTTAAGTATATAGTGGTGGTTGTGTTGAAGTTGTGGTGGTGGTGGTGGTTTAACGTTGGCGGTACATGACCGTTAGCCCAACTTGTAAGTACGCTATTGTGGTTGATAAAGTCATTTTCATAACAGCAAAGTGTACATGGCATTTTGCTGCCAACATGAACAAAGTATACCTTCACGTAATTTTTATTTGCGTGATACGGCCATGTTATTGATAAGATGCGGATAAGATGAAAATTGTATATAGTATATAGTAGTTTTCTACATCATTATTGTTTTAATAATTAAATTTGAAAAATCTTGTACAGTTTTTTCCTGACATGTTATTATTATTGGTGCTCTGACTTGCGTTCCAGCAGCAGTGGTGGTGGTAGTGATGGTGGAATAAAGAGAGAAGCCGATCGAATTCATTTTTTTTGTCTCTGGTGATTAGCTCCTGCCGTATTTTTTATATTGTCTGCTTACTTTTGCACATATGATGATGGTATTGGTACTCGTGCAAGACCATGTTTCTCTTTTGATCTGTAGAAACACTGCCGTTGCTGTTGTTTGGGAAATAATGAGACTTACAGAATTGGAAGATTATTACGCATGTATTTTGTACGGGATTTTGGTTTTCGTTGTTGGTTTTTTGGCTTCCAGGCTTCCTGTTTTTCTCCTTTTGAATATAAATCAATTTATTTTCTGTCTGACTGACCAGCCTGCCGTCTTTTTAGTAGCCGAATGAAATTTTCATGTGACGTGTTCTTCATACTAAAAATAATGTAAGAGAATATGTCTCTTCAATATTGAATTCGGAAATTTTCAATTTCTCTCTGTCCTTCCAGAAAATGGAATACCGAGAATGATGATGGTGCTGTTGATGATATAACCAAGATGAGATTGGAGAAGCAAACTCAAAGCTTGATTGTTGCACGGTGAGTGGATTTCCTAGCACGTTCCATGTTCCAGCAGACTAAAAACATTTTTTCCCACTGACAGAGAATCATGTGCGCTGGGCGCTACTACTACCACTACCACGACACAACGAGAAAGGGAACATAAAAAAAGAACAAGTTCAGAGAGAAAAGAGAGAACCGAATTTAGCATCAAATTCTATTAATTATGTACATCCTCATCTTCTCATCCCCGTCTGTAATAACTTTTTTGTGTTGTGTGCCATAATATTTTGTGGCAGAACGATGATGTTGGCTGAGCTCACATACATATACACACACACAAGATAAAATAGCAAAACAAAACTAGAACAGTTTTCCTTGAGCGCCGGTTAGTATATTGTACTTGGTAAAAAAATCCCTTTTATCTGTTCACAACTTCAGCAGACCATGTGTGAGCTTCTATCCCTCTTTTTCCCACTCACAAAATCAAGCAATTTCTCTTCCCCACAAAACTACAACGAAACGAATGACCGTCTACCACGACGACTATATCAGCAAGTTTAAAAACATGTGTACTCGTCGTGTAGGCATGTTTTTTCTTCTCTTGTTCTTTTCTCGGGAGTGTGAGTGTGTGGTGTGTTGTGTATTATGTGGAAACCACTTCAGGTATTGTTGTGAATGATGATTATATAAACGTACTTGTTAAAAAAGTTTTGCCGTGAGACCCAAGCCATAATGATCACCACACACATACACACACACACTCCTTGGCTGCCGTCGTTATTACTATAGAACGAGTAACTTTCCCCCCTCTTATGTCCGACTTTTATTCATTATTTTATCATGGATCTCTCTACCCATGCCTACATGTCCTTCACTTGTACGCTAACATGTTATGATCAAAAGATTCAAAGTTTGGTATGGATGACGTAAGTTCATTTTTGTAGTAAAAAAGCCGAGTATATCTAGTAGTGTGTAGGTATTCTCTCTCGGTGCAAAAATGTATATATGCTTGTTGGAACGGTAGAGATTTTTCTCTTAACAGCAATACTGTTTTCTTAAGGTTTATTATGTGATTTTTGTGAACATGCTAGCGTTTTCCAAGGTCTATTAGTGTCCGGATATTGCACACGTTGAATAAATACAAAATTTCCTTATTGAGTCTTCAATCAAGGAAAATGAAATGAGTTTTCCTTCCTACATACATCTCGACGGTGAAAATTGGCAAAAGACTAGAGAATGAATCCGGTGAGTTCAATCAGTTCTGTTCCTTACTCCTAATAATTAGACGAACGGATATTAACTGGCGTGAATGTGAACAAAGCAAATAGTATGTATGGAGAGGAGTTCGTACTTGGAACTTGGCAGGTATTGTTACCTTTGTAAAAACTTGCGTTTCGCGTTGCGAAGATAGCTATTGAGCAATAAATCTCAATATGAAAAAAATGTGTACACGGCGAGGTGTCCTAATTTAGTTCAAATTGCTCGTACTCCTCGTTTTTTGCGAAATAGCAGTTGTGTTCGTACTTGCCATGAAGTCAAAAATAGTCTAAAGGGAAATTACATGATGAAATACAAAATTAATTGGTAATGCGATAGAAAAAGGATAGCGTAATATTTCTTGAGTATCACGTTGTTGTTTGTTTCGCAACATCCTATTAAAAGTTACGAAAAGTTTGGGAGTATTTTTTACGACAAGCAACAACGAAAGGACTTGATTTCATGTACAAGAATATCGTAAATATTTACAAAATAGAGTGTCCCTGAATATAATGGAGTTTTCACAGTAATGAGTAATGAGAATTATTTATAAATTTTATAAACAAAGTATGCCGTAAATATTGCTTTCCACCGTTGGAATTTTATAATCTTTTAATCCTTTCCATTTTCTCTACATTTTAGGCTCTACTTCACTAGTTCTTGTATTCATGGCTCTACTAAACTGGGCGCTTGCTTAAATTTAGCTGAATTAGAGAGATGACATTTTCTTGTTTTTATGCTTTAGGTACCTCGTATTATACATCAGAGAGAAAAGAGAAGAAGAAACATATCAAAAATACAATATTCCCCACACACAACCCAATGTAAACAGCAAGTTTCCAGTTTTTCCCATTAGAATTCCCTTTAGTGACATTTAAATACGTGCAAATGACGCCCACAATCCAAGTAAATTATTAATACGATTGAGAGAAGTAACGAGAGAAAAAAATGTCAGAATCACACAAAAAAAACCGACCCCCGCACAGTTTACCATATACCAATGTTTGCCACCCGCACTCAAGGTTTTCTTCAGAGGAAACACCAAAGCCGGCTTAAAAATACGTACACGAATTTGTCTCACATAGACACGCAGAAACTGAACAGCTGAAAAGACAAAAGGAAAATAAGACGATAATCCAAACCGACACTTGGAAACGTCTTTTTAGTTTTGGTAAATTATATGTAAGCTGTCCAGATGCACCAGATAATATGGCACACAGTCACAAACTCGTATTCTTTCTGGTTCCTTCTAAGAAACGTTTGTATACGCTTTCACTGAATTGCCTCGTTCCTCTTATCTTCCGTATTTTTTCTTCAACGTGACGGTCTTCTGTGACCAACTGACAAGCCCAAAGCCGCGTTTGGGAGCTTGACGTTTCTTCTCTCTTACTGAAAGATAGTCAGCTTGTTACGATGATGATCACCTTTCTGCGATGATGATCAAGTGGTGGAAGACTACTACTACCACTCATACTTTTTTCTCCGTATGTTTTCTCCTTGGCGGAGGATACCACTCAGCGGAAACTCAATTCCGCTTACCAACTTGCACGTTGACAGTCATCGTGCATAATAATAAGTAGTGTAGAATAAGATCCACCTACATACCTGCCTTCCTACCTGCCTGTTTATAAAGTAGATAGGTAAGGACAGACATGCTTCCTCGTAAGAACGTCCCTGTTGTGTTGAACAACTAGTTCACAAGAAAACTTGTTTCATCATTTCTTTCACCATCACCTTCCACTCCACTGGCGTTTTGCTTAACCATAACCACCCCGTCTATTAAACTCCTTCTTATTTTTTACTACTTGAGTTCCTTCTGAATTGCTCTTATGATGATTTTTGTCGAAAAGTTGAAAGGGGCAAGACAGAGTTTTATAAAGTAAGTTTTCTCATTCTTCCATTTCTTCATTCTCTCTCCTCCTCCTCCTTTTTTCTTCTCATATCATTAAAAACTTACAATTAGTTTGTTCCTTTCATTTTCGAGGTCACTTTCATCGTGATAATCGGGATATTGTTGCTACTACTACGGCCTGTTAATAATGATACTGCTGTTGAGACTGATATTGCTAACTAACTAACATACTTATCGTGTTCCTTGTTTGTCTGTTGTTGACAACCAACACGTCCACTGCAGCTGTAAGGATCGTGGCACAGCACTTTTATTTTTTCTATTATCACCATCTTATAACGAGAAAATCCTTTTGGATAACCTTGAATAGCCCTATTTCGTGCATTGAAAACTTTTCACAAAAAATACCGGACAGAGAAAAGAAAGTCAGTGAAAGCTTTTTTCTCTGTTGCTGGAATGCTAATGAAGATGACGGTGAAGATGAGATGGATATTGTCGGCTACTCGTTATATTTTTTACTTGCCGAGTTCCCCTCCTCATTATTACTGTTACGTATTACATGTGAATTACAAATACGGCTTCATTATTAATTAGGCACTGATATTAGGTATTTAACGGAAAGTTGTGTGGCGTTCTCGGAAGAAACGCAGCCAATGTTTTCAACTGTCATTCTTTTGATTGCATGTTACATGACATATTACGTATAATCTTTTTCTTCCACACGAGCTTGTCACAATGTACCGATGAATGAAGATAAAAACAGACAGAATTCCATTTAGTTTTTAAAGGGAAATATATACTTTCATATAAACATTAATATCACAAACAAAATATAATCAGAATAGCATGTCAACGACACGATTGGGTGTGTGCAAAGAATACCAAAAAATAACACAGCCCAAGAGAGAAAGACACACACACACACACAAAGAAAGAAGGGAACTTTAGCGGAAAGAGAGAGAGCGAGCGAAAGAGAATGGGAAAAGACACAAAGTCATTTAACATTGGTTGTTTTTTTGCACTGTAAATAACTGCAAAAAAATTGTTTTGCCATTCCTTCCCAAATTTATTATGTACACGGTATTGTTTCTTGAGCGTAGAACTAAAACCAGCAACTATGCGTCCAAATTTTCTGCCGGTGCCACACTAAACTGTACATGGATGACGGCATGCAACGTTCCAAAAATAAAACGGCTGCTCTGCTGTCGTGCACTAACCCATTAACGGTTAAACACACAATGACATACGCTCAGGATGAAAAAATTGTACACATTAATCACCCAAACATGTTCATTCAATGAACAATAAAAAATTGCTCTCTGCTGTTTTCCGAAACAATTATTTTTAGCGTTTTCTCTCCCCTTTTAACAATTTATATTTTTTACTGCTTTCACCACCGAAATTTGTTTATAATTCCAGCACATCACTCATTCCCCTACAGTAATAACAACAATAATAATAACAATAATAATAATAATGATAATAACAAATGGCACTACTAAACACAAGGGAAAAAGTGAAACAAGCTGGAAAAAAAGAAGCCAACAACAGCCCCCACAACAGATCTCCCACTATAAAAACCTCTGACATTTTTCTTTCCTCGTCTCCATATGTAGACTTGTCTTTTGTGTAAGTCGTATTCATCCATTAAAATCCTGTGTGAATCTCTCCTCGAGACACATTCTCTAAAGACACTTTTGCTAAGCTTCTCAAGATGTCAGATAAGGTATTATATTACATACGCTCCTTTTTCTCTTGCTGTTGGTTTATCAATAAGTCACAACCAGCCAAACAACTTGTGACACATGAAACGACATTGTGCATACAAACGTGCCTACTCTGCACAGGCAAAGCTGCCACAAATAATTTTCTCTTTTATGGTCCCTGTTCTTGTTGATTAAAAATCTTCCTGTACCCCCTTCTGCCCTGATTACTTACAACGGTGATGGGAGAAGGAAAGAACACGGGGAAAACACCGCCTAACAAAGGATGGGTGACACAAGATGTATGTCGTGTCTGTGTTCGAGGTCCCCACATCCACTCTCTCTCTCTCCACACACACACCAGCCATGTAAATTTTGAAACGTTACTTAGTAAACACACACACACACACACAGCGATTGCAACTATCAGCACCACAAGCAGTGTTCATGAAGGAAAACCAAGCAGAAACCCAGAATTTCATCCCCGGAGACTTTTCAATCCTCCATACTTTCAAATCTATATGCCATCACCTTCACCAACACTGCAGCTACTAAGAATTTTGTCGCACACACACATACACACACACTTCTCATTCTCATACTCCACCGCGGAAAGAACAAAGCTAGTCTTGATGCAAAGTTTTTTTTTGTTAGGTAGCAGAACTATTCCGTTGAACACCGTGTTGTGGACCTACACAGTATTTTATTATTCCTCGCTATAAGCTAGATGTAAACACGGTACGGCCTTTGATGATATGATTAGCAGAAAAAGAAACCATCAACTGCCAATGCCGTGGAATACACTAACTTTTTACCACGTTTCACTAACAACAGCATGCACATCATTATACCAAGACTGCAGCCGCAGCGGAGAGCAAAAGTAAAAAAGGAAGAAAAAAGTAGAGCGACTCTAAAAAGAGAAAAACTGAACTTTCAGACTCTGCCCCTCACGGACGGTGTTCCGACTGAGAAAAAGAGCCTCTAGCCCGTGTGCACCGTCATCATCATCATCATCGTCATTATTATTATCATCATCATCATCGTCGTCATTCTCGTCATCGTGATCATCATCTTGAATAGTCAAACCAACTGTGTACTTTACGTGGCGAATGGAACAAGAAACTGTGTCTTATCACGATTCGTTTTTGGCAAAAATATAAGCGACGGTATTAACTACACAGGCGACCGGTTGGTCGTGGTGCTAATTTAATGTGATGTGATGAAAGTGCTGTTGCTGCTGCTGCTGCTACTACTGATGATTATAGAGATTATGACGATGATGATCATGAAGAAAGTGGAGTATCATTATTATACTCCCTCTCTCTCTCTCTCTCCCTTTTTTTCTATGACTCTCTCCGATGTAACTGGTTAGAGCGCCTTGGTTGGTTGCCACTTTGGACTCTAACGTTTCATTCGTCACCGCGCGTGGCTATTTTTAACACCGCGGTGAAATAATCATGACACCCGAATTACTATATTCTACACTATATTTAGCCGACATCGTTGTGTGTGGTGTTCACGGGTTGTGATCATGATCAAAAACACTGCCGTGTGCTTCGTTCCACTACAAATAAGTGGTCTGTCACACAGTCAGTTTGCAAAATAACAAGGGCGAGCAACGAGGGAGCGAGTAAGAGAAAAGAGAAAGAGTTATTATTTTAGATAAGAAATTTAACACTACTCTTTTTTGCATTCCCCTCCTCATCAGCGTTGTCGCTATTATCATCATCACCAACATAATTTTTTTTCTGTTTTCTTAGTGACTCGCCTTACAAAGTATCCGCACAAACACACACACACACGCACACACTCATATAAATTCACCCGTAATCTGTGTGCCAAGAATAGGACTGGTAGATGCACGTGAATTTATGATTATTAATGTCATTACTGCTCCTTTGTCAAAGGGACAAGGACACAAGGTACACACGAGAGTCACAAGCGTACAATAGCGATCATCATCGTCATCTTCTGCAGAGTATACAACGGATATTTGAAATAAATTATGAGTGTATATATTTCTCTCTCTCTCTCTCTCTCTCGTAAGGTAATTCGTTTGAGTCCTTGTATTACTTTTTTTATGCAAAAGAAAGAAAAATGATGAATGTGCCCGCAGCACACACACAGTCTTACACATGCAAACACACATACACACACTTTCCTGACTCACAAGCAGTTTTTTTGGCACTAAGAACCGATTGATTCTCCATTTCACTTATTTAACTTTACCTTCACTCACTAAATACGAGCTGTACCTTTCCTTCAATAGAAAAAGCAATCTTACCGCCGAGCTAAACATTGTTCCACATAAGCCGTAATCAAACAGTATCATTATAACCATTACGAAGATATTACTCTTGCTGTGTGCACACAAGCCTTACAGCCACAAATAGACTTCTTTGTGTGTATTTTTCCTCTGTTTGTTTTCGTTTTGGTCGAGTCTGGTTCTTTTCTAGTTTTAACAACCATCTTGGAATATTCCACGTTGGTGAAGCGGCTATAATAATGCTACTTCTTTTTTTACCGTCTCTCAGGCTATTGTTGCTGTTGTAAAACTTTTTATAGGGTATTTACATTATCAATCCTGCTCTGTCACCGTTATTAGTGTCGTTGTGTTTGTGTGTGTGTGTGTGTGTGTCGTCGTCGTTGTTGTAATGACTGGGGCATTATAATGGAAATGCGAGTCACACAGCAACAGCACAGCAGCAGTATCACGGAAGAAGAACAAGTAACAAAAGCTAACAAATAGAAAGAGTGATGAAGAAGAAAGAAGAATGGAGAAATTGCAAGAGAGAACGAGCTAGAGTAGCACGCAGAGAGAGGCGAAGAGGTCAACAAAATGACTGGTTCAGTGTTTGCTACGAAAATACCCGGTTAAATGTTGTGACAGGATATTAGCAAGCAAAAACTCTAGAAAGGGAAGGAAGAAAAGAGGAGAGAAAGGCGGAATCTATTCACACACACAGAGAGAGAGCCATCGTTGTTGCTTTCGAGCTATAGGGTAGAATCATGTAGCAACATACAACACGCTGGCTTACTAGTAGTGGAATGAAAACCGTATAACTTCAAAATATCAACCGGTTGTATTTATCTCTCTCTCACTTTCACTCTGTGTGGAACTCATTTTTACCGTTCCATTTCTCTGAATAAACCGGCTTTTCTTAAAAATGACGGTGCCATCCGGTGTTCAGACATTTTTACAGGGAGAGTATTTAAAGATACTTTATTTAAATATGCTGCTTTGCTAATAAACCGAAAAAAAAGCTAGGATATAACCAGATAAAGAAATATATTTCAGATGTATATAAGCAGTCACGTAGAAAAATTGAAGAGTGTGTGCTCATTCACTTTTATGAATGGCTATTCTATCTGGGCGAAGAAAAAAATAAACGGTACAGGTAAAAACGGCTGTTTCTTTTTACTTTGCTTTCTATTCTTTTCCGTTGTGTGTACTTTAAAGGTGTATACTATGTGAATATATATACATATTTGTATATATTTATATATTTATGTATGTATATTTTTTTTATAAATTATGAAAGGAGCAGCAGAATGTGTTTAGAAGACAGGAGAAGACTCCTTTTTCCTTTCACTCTTTGTCTCTCTAGAGAACAATACAATCAAGTAGACAAAGAAGAAGAGAAAAGGAAAATAGAAAAAGGCAAGAATGTATAAGGAGACAGCAATGATGGCAGTAGTAGCAGCAGCAACAACACAATATTTTTTACCTACCATTCATACTGGTTTGCTTAATGCTGCTTCTTTACAGACAGTAGACACGCGGCTATGAATGTTTCGTAAATGCTCCCCTGTTCAACCCATCATTTTTGTACCAATGGGAAATGTTAAGGCGCATTATATGACATGCTGTGTGTATATTATGTGTCTTGTCGCTCATCCTTTTTATAAAAATGTCTACTTTCTCCTAAATTGTATGAAACAATGTTTTCATAGAGTAATTCTTTTCAACTGGCGGCTGATTCTGGTCGAATGAAAGTCAGGGGCTGTTCATAAGTTAACAAGGATAGACAGTATTTCTAAATTATACTATAAATACCAGTTAATTGTTGGAACTAGGAATAACATCTACTAGATAATGTAGTAGCTTCTTTGTTGTAAAAAAATATTACGTCGTGAATGTTCGCAGAAGATGAAAAAGTAAAGTTATTTATAGACGTACCCTTTCCCTTTAAAAACTTGTGTAGTTAGATACATAATCATTTTCGCGTTCCCCTACTTTATTGCTAACAATGATTCATGGCTTGGTAAATTGAAGAAAAAGACAAGAAGGAAATTTAATAGTTAGTGGCAAGTAATTTTGGTGTATTAGCAAAACGACAAGTTTAAAAAAATGTTGCGGCTTCTCTTTACAACCCTGTTTTTCCTTTCTCTTGCTTGCTTACTTATTGTTCTCCTTCATTGTTTAATCCTTTAACTTTACGTTATTACTATTACTTACGGTTAGATAATATACCCAAAAACCAACAACAGTAGCGACAGCAGCCAAAAAATAAACCCAGTGACACTAGAGAAGAAACTCACTCAACTGAATAAAAAGAGAGTAGGAAAGAGAGAAAGAGAGAGAGATGGATGGACAGAGAAAAAGAATGGAAGAAGAGCAAACCATTTAACCTGATTATAATACCGCATGCTCTTTACTACCAAACATGAGTACTACTACCACAGCCAAATATTACTCTTTTACCCTCTCATCCAACCAACCCAAAAAAATGCTTCTTTATACTCCACTATTTTTTTACTACTTTCCCTTCATGTTGCCACGGAAGAACAACAAGTTATTTTTTTTATAATATTAACAACCGTGTATCTAGTAAGCATGTATATTATTTTACTTTTTGTGGGTTGCTTCTACACCGTTTACTGCTTTCTTTTTCTTTTGAGAAATTCACCTATCCCAGCACATATATAGGAAACTACTTTGTCTGCATAGTACGGCCGTTTCCTTTTGAATGCAACAACAAAAAACTGTACTAAAGTACATTTACCCGATATGGTACAAAAAAGGAAAATTGTATTTTTCCAACGAAATACTTTATCGTTTTTTCTTTCTTTTTGATCTATTTCGCTTTCCATTAGGTACTGTATTAGGACTACTAGAATGATGATGTTGATCATGAACAAGCTTTGTTTATGAGCATTGCCTCCTCGAGTTTCAAATACAAGTACTAACAAGGAAAATGGATGGAAACACATACAGAGAGAAAGGGAGCTTGAAGGAAACATCACTCCACTCGTCTCTTTCGTATCACTGGATACATTTATTTATTCTAGTATAAAACGGTTGACTTATTAGGGCACGGATAAATTTTTAGTTGCATAGTCAAAAGTAAAGCGGAAAAAGTGGTGTCAGTGGTGGTGGTGGTGTTGGTAGTGTTGGCCGTGGTGGATATAAGCATGAGAAGTGGAGACTCTCTAAGCGCATTACAACGACGCGCTTTTTATTATTCCAATAATGGGATCATGTGTGTGTACATTATTTTTTACTAAGCACATAAAGTGAACTGTTTACTACTCTGGTCTTGTTGCTGCTGCTAAGAGAAAAGTGTCGCCGCACTATTTCACCATGTTACTGCGTATACAAACGTACTTGTGTATACGTAACCATATCCATAGGTATCTCCCATTATCATCGAGACGGATGCATTACGTCTCTTGTATTCGATCAGTGGGAATCAGGGAATAAGTGGCATTGGCTTTTAGGTTATGTATAAAGAGAGAAAGAGAGAGAGGGTTTAGTACGTAGCGGGGAAAATGATGCGACAATTTTCACTCTGGAGAAAACAAGAGGGGGGCATAAATGTACACTTTTTGCGGGCGAAGAGCAGAATGACAAGTGTATGTCGCTAAGTTCTCTGGTGGTGTTTGTTCTGGGTTGCTTGCTAGTAGAAGGGATGTAGCTAATGGGGAATATGGGAATGGGTCAAAAGGAAAAATAATAGTCAAGTGCTTTATGTCACGAGTAAATCACCCTGTGACATTTTTCTCTGTGTTTACGACACTGTCAGAAAAAAAACTTCCAGACCAGAATCTTTTAACTGAAGGTACCCGACTTTTTTTTGGAAAGTATGACCTGGATAATTAGAGCCTTTGTTAAAAATAAAAATGTTGCACGAGGGAAGCATTTTTACAACGAAATTAAAAATTCAGTTGAAAACTCGCTATCAATTAGCCCAGTCGTTTGGTCCTAACACGTTCTCTTCATGATAGTGCCACCTGCCACACAACCTGGCGGTACGAATAATGGTGACTACGGAACTGCATGACTGCATACTAATCAATTATTTCCCGGTGAACACGCTGTCTACTTTCTACACAGTTGTTACACGGTTACCATTATCGTTATTCATGTAGCTATATATCTTTATGAGGACTACATCATCATCATCATCCTCTGCCTGTGTAAATCTCCCCTATCGTCATCTTTTTCCACTGCTGCCTCAAGAAATACAATATTTATTTAGTGATACTCATAAAGATAATACTTTAATATTATTAAAATGGTTATTACTCTTATTATCACATTATGCATTTATTGTTCTGTTTCGTTGCTGGTTGGACTACATATAAAGCTTATTAGATATGCACAAGTACACTTGAAAAGCTTCCTCGTTTCCTCTTTTTCTCTCTCTATTTTTTTCTTTCAAAACACCAGGAAAAAATCGTCTTTTATCATTGTCACTAGCACTACATCAACTGCATGCTTTCTTTTTCTCTCTTCCCAACAACAATGTATTTCCCCACTTTGTATGCAGCTCTGTGTAGTGGACATTATTGTTTCGTAGTGGATACAGCAGCAGTAGCAGCAGTTGTTGTTGGTAGAAAGGACAAAAGACAGCCAGAGGCCAACAGTGTCACACAAGTCAACTTGCAATGACAACAACGCCGTCACTCTCTCCTATTACACCATCATCGGAGTAACCAGACTAAAACCCCATAAACCAGCAACAACAACAGCAGCAGCATCGTCATCAAGAGCAGCCCAGTGCGATAATAATAACAACAAAAAAACTAACAACATAAACCGTAAACCGCTTCAACTGGTACGCCTCCTGCTTCCTCTTTTCCGTCCCTTTCCCCATTAATCCAAATACTGACTAACCATTACAATAAATGTCCTGTTTTAGAACAGTCAGCCTTCCTCTTTTATCTTCATCACACATCGTGACATGAGCGTGATCATCGTGATTACGATCCATCCTGATAATATATTTTACATGAACTACATTTTTTACACGCGGGCACACCGAAATACACACAAACACATGCACACTTAGAAATTTGTTCAGGAATTCGTTACACAAAGAAAATGAAATAACTACTGCCTAATCTACTTATTATTCGACTCATTTACAAGCTTTGTGCAAGTGGACCCCGAGAACTGAAATTGCTGGTGTGTGAGTCTCTTTTGAATGCCATATATATTAGCTACGATGATGAAGCTTTCTCTCTTTGTCCCTGTATCACTCCCACTCAACAACAAAAGCAAAAACAACGCCAGGATTAAAACCCCTGCCTGTTATTCTATTTTTTACTGCTTCGTTCGCGTTCCCTGCACACAGACCTCTTTTCTTTCTCACAGAGCCGCCACGCAGAATATAAAATGTACCACGGAGGGAGGAAAAACTTTACCTACATTATGCCTGCAGGCGGAAGAAAAGGACTAGCACTACTTTGCTGCTATTGAATGTTTACCTATCACCCGCAGACGGACAGACGGTAAGACTGAATAACTGCCTACAACAACTAGAAAGATCTCTGAGATAAATAGTGATGCCGCGGCAGGTCCAGAAGTAGCAGCTGGTTCCGACAAGGGAAAAGGGATAAAGCTGTGTGATGGTAAAGAACACACACAACGACCAAAAACGATAAGGTGCATGATGATGTCGAAAGAACAGTGCATTACTACTTTGCGTCGTCGTTTTTCTTTTCAAAATGACCACAACTACCAGAAATGAACAAAGCAATAAACTCTCCAGTCAATTTCCTCCTTTGACTTTCTTTAGAACAATGAGGAAAACAAAAGGGAAAAGGACGATAAGATGATGATGACGACGACGGCGATGTTGATGATGATGATGATGGTTACTGTTGGGTAGTATAGTGTACCAGCACTTGTCCAAGAAAAAGTTGTTTTTACTCAAAAAGGACTATAGGAAGAGGAAACAGAAAGAGAGAAAGTAAAGACGTTAGTATATGTACACAAGTCCACTTTTATTTTTCTCTCTTCGTCAAAGAGAAACTAGGGGGAAAGAGACGCAGTCAGTCTGAAAATTTCAGGACCACTAGCAGCAACAGCCGTAGTCTTGGAAGAAAGTAGCCCTAATAGCAGTAGTAGCAGCCCGTGTACCGAGCAGAAGAAATAGCAGCAATAAGCCATTCTAGACAAGTGCAGTGAGTAGTAAGTAGAAAATACCACCAAGATGGTGTTGTGAGTGTGGTGGTGATGATGTAGAAAATGTTAAGAATGTTGTTGCCTTTTTCTCCCTTCCTTTACCAAGCAGATACTACGGGTTTCATTGGTGTTTCCACAAAAAGGGAACATTTCTCTCGCACTCCTTTCTTCCCGTTTTGCTTTTTCTTTCTTTGACTTTTCTTTGTGAGTTTAGGGGGATATATTTATATATATTTCATAATAATATCATTATCATCATCTTGATGACCAGGAGGGCTGTACTTTAGAGGCAAGCTGAATTTACACTGCAATGGACTAAAAAGCCTCTGGGAGAAAGAGGAAGGAAGTTTAAACTCATCATTATCACCATCATCATCGTCGTCAGCAGCTGCAGCAGTTGTGGTAGCGTCAAGCAACATGAACGCGGGCACAAAGTACCTACAACAACACCGCCACCTATTCTTAGACCAGATTGTATCTTCAGTCCGCAAACCATGCAAAATGTAGTAATGGTAAAGAAAACTTATAAAAAATACTGGACTGTTCTTTTTTTCTCCTCCCTCAAACATGGAAAACACTAAACAAAGAAAAAAATTGTGATGGTGGTGATGTGGGCAGCAAAGGATCTTTCTTAGAAAATTATAGACAAAGCACTTACTTTCGACAGTCACGGCTCTTTTTTTCTCAGAACAGTCTTTCTGCTGGCGTCGGTGTGTGTGCGTTATTACGTATAAAAAGTTGATTGCTGATATCATCGTTACGTCCACCAAGACAAAAAACGATGGGACGATAAATAAAAAATAAATGTGCGCCGTACATAACGCTGGTCGTAGACAACCGCCCTCCAAAATGATGACGATAACGGTGATAATAGCTCGATATTATCGCATTGGTCTAACAGAAGAATCTTATTTTTGATGTGAGAGATCCTTGCCAAAGGTACAAAAAGACGTATGGTTATATTAATCTAGTACCTAGTCACTTGCAGAAATGACAAGGAAAAAAAGTAGAACAAAATTATAGCATTAAATGTGCATGTAACAGCCAAAGAAAATATTTTTTTTAACAACCCCGCGTATTATCATCACGGATGAGTCATCGCTGTATTAATAAAGGGCTTCTCGGTTATTATTTCCACGACTTGTCAAGGCTATTTTATATCGCGCGATTTCTACCAAAAAAAATCATCTTCCCTTTCGTAACTTGTAACTGCACAAAAACATATTATACCTCTCCCGTGTAGGCTGATAATCATCCTCGCGTCGTCATGCATAATTGAAGACGAGAGAATGTGCGCCTTCCCTTTTACGTGTTTTCTAGAGAAGGAAAAAAAACACGGGGAAAAAATAACTGCTATCATGACGAGTATGACATGACCATTATGTAATATGCATGTCAACAGTAAGTTGTAGTAGTAGTAGTAGTAGCCGTGGTAGGTTACAATATCTGTGGCTGGCACGGTGGCACAACGACATGATGGGAAAACGGGCTGAAATCGCAGCAATCACACAATTTTTTCTTTGCTACTCCGTTGCCATTTGAACGACTACTATAGAGAGGGAGGTAAAGGAATATGGATGGTGGGAAGGAAGGATGAGCCACACCTGGACTGGACTGTGGGAGAAGGTGGCTTGTAGCACGCCAAGAGAAAGAAAAATGATGGCCGTACATTGAAAAAGGCAATAGGGAACGGGAATAAATTGGTGGGGAAGAGAAAACGAATGGCTAAAGAGAAGGCACCTTGTTTACCATGTTGCAATGGTGTTTTTGCACTGGTCACGTTATATTATGTGTGTGAATATAGTAGAATGTGATATCATTTTTTCTAATTCTTCCCTTTTTTGAGCTGAACACTTTCAAGAAGGGAGAAAAGTACAACAAAGAAGTATCCGTAAGGAACAATGTACTCTCTCTTTATAGTAATAATAACATTGAAACTAACGCCATATACGCCAAAATATATTTAGACATGCGGAACAGAGGACAGTAATCGTCATCAAATTAAGGTATATCTATAACCAGCCAATATATTCATGACTGTTATATTTGGGTCAACAGTTGACCTTTTTCGTCGTCATCATCATCACCGTCATCATCGTTACGGTCGGACAGCAGCCAAACAGCGAATATGACTCCACCCATAACAAATCTATAATATGCACTCGTATCTTATGCACGAATGCATTATATTCACGCATGATCCGATAGTTGGTCACTTTATACTTCTCAGCAGAACCATCATCATCATCATCATTGCCAGATAATTTCCTTTGTGTACACTCCACAATAAACAGAGAATAAAAAAAAACGCTTTTACTTTTTTTCCCCCTACCTATTATTACTTTTAGAATACAGGTCAACTTGATTTTTTTTATTT